>OFHV01002512.1:0-44353 GCA_900245895.1 Lacerta bilineata
ATGGGAGTGCCGGATCACCTCATTTGTCTCCTGAGAAATCTCTATGTGGGACAAGAAGCTACAGTTAGAACTGGATATGGAACAACTGATTGGTTCAAAATTGGGAAAGGAGTACGACAAGGCTGTATATTGTCTCCCTGCTTATTTAACTTATATGCAGAATTCATCATGCGAAAGGCTGGACTGGATGAATCCCAAACCGGAATTAAGATTGCCGGAAAAAATATCAACAACCTCAGATATGCTGATGATACTACCTTGATGGCAGAAAGTGAGGAGGAATTAAAGAACCTTTTAATGAGGGTGAAAGAGGAGAGCGCAAAATATGGTCTGAAGCTCAACATCAAAAAAACTAAGATCATGGCCACTGGTCCCATCACCTCCTGGCAAATAGAAGGGGAAGAAATGGAGGCAGTGAGAGATTTCACTTTCTTGGGTTCCATGATCACTGCAGATGGTGACAGCAGTCACGAAATTAGAAGACGCCTGCTTCTTGGGAGAAAAGCAATGACAAACCTAGACAGCATCTTAAAAAGCAAAGACATCACCTTGCCGACAAAGGTCCGTATAGTTAAAGCTATGGTTTTCCCAGTAGTAATGTACGGAAGTGAGAGCTGGACCATAAAGAAGGCTGATCGCCGAAGAATTGATGCTTTTGAATTATGGTGCTGGAGGAGACTCTTGAGAGTCCCATGGACTGCAAGAAGATCAAACCTATCCATTCTCAAAGAAATCAGCCCTGAGTGCTCACTAGAAGGACAGATCCTGAAGTTGAGGCTCCAGTACTTTGGCCACCTCATGAGAAGAGAAGACTCCCTGGAAAAGACCCTGATGTTGGGAAAGATGGAGGGCACAAGGAGAAGGGGACGACAGAGGATGAGATGGTTGGACAGTGTTCTCGAAGCGACTGGCATGAGTTTGGCCAAACTGCGAGAGGCAGTGAAGGATAGGCGTGCCTGGCGTGCTCTGGTCCATGGGGTCACGAAGAGTCGGACACGACTGAACGACTGAACAACAACAATACAGTATGTGGGAGAGTGCATTTGCCCTTGTGACCTGCTCATGGGCTTCCCAGAGGCACCTGGCTAGCCATTTTGGAAAATGGGATTCTGGGCCTTTAGTCTGATGCAACAGAGTTCTTCTTATGGTCTCAGGTTCTTAACAGTATATATATATATATATATTTGGTACCTGGGTGTCAGGGGCTGGACTGAGGAGGAATGGTGGGGACTGCCCCCCCCTTCTCCTGAACCTTCCCGAGAACAAGGGGACAGTATAGAATTACAACAGTGGTTTGCAGAAGGTCATAGTTCAGAGGCTGCAGGGGGGAGAAGCTGGGAAATATTGGGCGAGGAACAGCGGGAAGAAGAAGAAGAAGAAGAAGAAGAAGAAGAGGAGGAGTTTGGATTTGATATCCCGCTTTATCACTACCCGAAGGAGTCTCAAAGCGGCTAACATTCTCCTTTCCCTTCCTCCCCCACAACAAACACTCTGTGAGGTGAGTGGGGCTGAGAGACTTCAGAGAAGTGTGACTAGCCCAAGGTCACCCAGCAGCTGCATGTGGAGGAGCGGAGACGCGAACCCGGTTCACCAGATTACGAGTCCACCACTCTTAACCACTGCACCACACTGGCTCTGAAGAAGAAACAGGGGAGAGAAAGCTGACAAACTCAGTGTCTTTGGAAAGCATCCCCCCCCCGACAAAGCGGGCATTGAGAGTAGAAGAACAGAAAGCTCAGATCAGACATCGCAGGGATGACGTACAATAGGAGAGACGGAGGGGGTGGGACTTTACTCGGAGCAATGCCATAACAGTGGTACCTTGGTTCTCAAACTTAATCTGCTCCTGAAGTCTGTTCCAAAACCAAGGCACACTTTCCCATAGACAGTAATGTAAAACGGATTAATCTGTTCCAGACTTTTAAAAACAACCCCTAAAACAGCAATTTAACATGAATTTTACTATCTAACGAGACCATTGATCCAAAAAAAGGAAAGCAATAATCAATGCACTGTACTATAAAATAAATCAGACAGTATTGTAGATGATAAAAATAAAAATTAAATTTTGTTATTTCCTGCACTGATGATAGTCATTGTTTGGATGGGTTTTTTTTTTATCAATTTCCGCAGTCAATCAGTAGCTGAACTGGGATCTACACAGTCACAAAAACAAATTAACTGAAAAAGCCTCAAAACATAAAAAAACGCAAAATAAAAAGCAAAAACAAAAGCACCAAATATAAGCTCCAAATATCACCTTAGAACACTGCAATCGGAAACAGAAGACTTGAATTACAATGGGGGGGTGCATATTAGCAGCAAAACAGGAAACACAGGGGGACATAAAACAGAGCACATTCGAAAACCAGAACACCTACTTCTGGTTTTGCAGCGTTCGGGTTACAAGTTATTCGTGAACTAAGCTGTTCGAAAACCAAGGTACCACTGTATTCTAGGAGAGACTACATTCCTTCGTCTCTCTCTCTGTGAATATTGAATAAATGACTTAGTAAGAACTCTTCTTCCTTATCTGCTCCTTGGCTGCCGCTGTGGGAGGGATTGGATTCCTTGAAGTCTGACACTGGGATTGATACTGGGTAATTTCCCCAACCAGGCCAGCCCAATTTCAGAAGAACCCAAACAGGTGTTTGGAGCGACCGTTTCCAGCGGGTGGGTCTTGGGGTGTGACGTTCCTTTAAGAAATGGCTGTAAGGTGAGGGTAAGGGATAGCCGTTCCCCCCCAAATCTATGCCAGGAGATTTACTTCAAAGGCGCTGCTAGTCACTGTTCTGCTACTTCCCTGCAGTTCCGCACTTCTCCCAAGGCTCCTCTCCTTATCAATATGCAAAAGGTGCTGTCGTTTATCGATTAAGCCCTACCTCGTTCCGAGGTGATTTCGTAGACATGCTCAATAACAGCGGCTCCAGACCGGAGACTTGGCCAATAAACATGGACTGTCATTGACCTTTGATGCAACCTTCACACTTATCTCTGTGGCAAATCAGAGGAACTCATGCCAGAGCTCATTCGGAAGACGTCTGCTGGTAGTGCATATTAATATACCAGGCAGAATCCTGTTTCATCGGGAAATTGAAGGAGATGACCTGTAGACCAAAGCAAAGAACTGGCGCACCAGCAAACGCCTTTATAGTGGGGCACACAACTTGTGTTGGTTATATGTGGAGCAACAGATACCTAGGAACTTTGCATCAGGAATGGGGGGCCTGTAGACCTTCAGATTTTGGAAGACTCCCAACTCCCTTCAAGGGTCTAGAAGCCAAGCCTTATGAGGACAGGTTGAAGGAGCTGGGTATGTTTAGCCTGGAAAAGAGGAGGCTGAGTGGAGATATGATAGCCATCTTCAAATATCTCAAGGGCTGTCTTGTGGGAAATGGAGCAAGCTTGTTTTCTCCTGGTCTGGAGGGCAGGACACAAACCAATGCCGTCAAGTCATTTGAAAGAAGATTATGACTCAACATTAGGAAGAACTTTCTGACGGTGCCTCCAGCACCCAGCTGTAGTTTGTTTCTCCCTTGGCTCTGGTAGCAGAGGGACTCAGAAGGTGTTGGTTTCACCAACATTATACCACTGAGTGAAACTGTAATCACAGTCTGTCCCTCATACTGGTCCTGGGTGATACTGTATATTGATATACTGTACCCGGTATATCCAGGCCTACCTGAATATTGACCTTTTCCATTCAGCAACAAAACCTTGTTGTTTTTCAGGGTGTTGGGGCTTGGATGAGGAAGATCCCCTTTTTATTAGGCACCCATTGGCTAATGTTTCTGTGATTTCTCACCTCTCCTTTCTTCCCACCCCTGTATTATTTAGCTAACTAAAGGTAAAGGGACCCCTGACCATTAGGTCCAGTTGTGCCGCCTGACTCTGGGGTTGCGGCGCTCATCTCGCTTTACTGGCCGAGGGAGCCGGCGTACAGCTTCTACGTCATGTGGCCAGCAAGACAAAGCCGCTTCTGGCGAACCAGAGCAGCGCACGGAAAGGCCATTTACCTTCCCGCCAGAGCGGTACCTATTTATCTACTTGCACTTTGACATGCTTTCGAACTGCTAGGTTGGCAGGAGCTGGGACCGAGCAACAGGAGCTCACCCATCGCGGGGATTCGAACCGCCGTCTTTCTGATCAGCAAGCCCTAGGCTCAGTGGTTTAACCCACAGCGCCACCCACGTCCCTTGTTTAGTTAACTAGATAGTTATTAAATTTATATACCACCCTTCATCCAAAGATCACAGGGAAGTTTACAAAATGTTATCACCTATTAACTTTGCTTTAAATGCCAGCTATGTTCTTTACACTTTACAGAGCTAAGGGTATATGCTCATAGAAGTCTACAGGCAACTGCAGGGGACCGATTTAGTGAGCTCACATCCTGAATTATTCGCAAAGAGTTTACGCAACGTTGGCTATCTAAGGAGCATTCGTTCTAATGTGCTTGCAGGGAGCTTAGCTGATTTTGCTGCGAAGCAAGTGTTATCCCAAAATTTCCCCAGGCATTTTCGCCACCGCTCTCCTAATCAGCTATAACTCCATAATTTGAATACCATCGAGTCTGGCAGTGACCTATGTAACAGGTGTTTGCTTTGTGTTTTTAAGAAGCAGGCAGCCTTCTTGACTCATAAGGCGAGGGACAAGCCTGGCGGCTGATCACTGGATCATCGTCTAGGCTTGTCCCTCCTCGCATTAGCCCAGATGATTTGGTATCCCTCTTCAGTGTTCTATGTAAACTGAGATGCTGGGTGTGAATTAGGCTTGCATCACAAGGGAAGAAAACTGCAGTCACAGGTCTTGAACTGATGTTGATCTTCTTAACCAGTCATCTCCAAACTCTGCCTTTCTCCTTTATTCAGTGAGCAAATGGGAGTTGTAGTCCCAAAACATCTGTGGGGCTGAGTTTGGGGATGCCTTTCTTAACTCATATTCAGTGATGCTTTCTACTATGACCTTTGGCTGGTATTGTTACCTCCCATTTTTCGGGGTCTACAGTTTCCCTCTGTTGCATCAGCTTTTAATATATTTATGCATAACAACTGCCCTTAAAACATTCAATGCTGGGGATAGGAAGCAAAACAATTTAAGACATAATACCTGTGTGATATGGCTGATCATCCAGTGTTGCCAGCAAACATTAGGAGGCAGCATTATTGTAAAGAGCCAATTACTTTCTTTTTTTATGAGCATTGTATATTTGGAAAGTAATAAAGCCTAGTTATAAAACCTAGATGATTATGACGCTGAGAAATGTTTTGCATTTTAAGAGGCGAAGGGTATCCTTTTAATTGCATCCAAGCTCCCATCAACCAATGATTAGTTACTTTCTGAGCAATAAACATTACCTGAGAAGCAATAAAAGGATGGGCAGAAAAGTTATTTGACAAGTGGGAGGGAAGCATGGCTTTTATGGTTGAGATCTTCAGATTCCTGAGGGCAATCTTTATTTTTGCAACATGTTTCCTTCGTGACCTTGGACGAGCTGCAGGCCTACTTCCTTCCACGGCACTCCTGCCACTGCGGTTCTTCCTTCCCAAGCTTCTATAGATGAGCTTCCTTTATAGCAGGGGTATTCAACCTGGTGCCCTCCCAATTTGACAAGACTAAAACTCCCATCAGCCCCCATCAACATGGCCAGTGGTAGTTGTAGGCCAACAAAATCTGGAGGGAACCCTGTGGGATACGTTTGCTCTATAGGATGGCCTTTGAGTTATAAACCATTTGGCGGAAAAGTGAATTGCTCCTTGTTTTGAAATCTCAAAAGCTGATGCATGGCTTAGGTGTTTTAGACACTAACCAACATTAAGGACGTATTGTAAGTCTCCCTGATTTCAGTGGAGGAGACTAAGTGAAGCATTCCCAATGAAAACAATGGAATCTACTCATGCTGAACTTTAGATCGAACAATATTTGGATTGTTCAAAATGTCGTTCAGGAAAGCCCACCGTTTCTGCCTCATCAAGGAACACTTAATAGGGGTTACTTTAAAAAAAAAACAGTGGTATAAATAATTGGATGATAGAAAACAAGTCTCCATCTCTTTCTCGCTCGCTCTCCCTTTTTCTTTCTTTTTTTTAAAAAATGGACTTGCCCTTGAAATTCCCATGAGCCTGCTCAATTTTTACCAGCTGTGGATCTGGCAATTACAGGGTTTGTGAACTCATTCCTTGTTTGACAGGTTCAATTTGGAATTTGAGGTTAAACCACCCCTAGTTGAAACCATGTGACAGCCAGGCTGGCTTTTGCACCCAAAGCCACAAATATGGGCAGAGGGAGCTTTGGTCTAAATTCAGCCCAGGTTTCTCATCCTTCACAGAAGACGTTGTTTTCTTTTGGACAAGCTGGTCTGAGTTTCAGGCCTGTAATTTTAATTTCCCCCCAAACCCACTACAATGAACGTCGTTCAGGTGAAGTTTTCTTTCTTTCTTTCTGGAGACAGAAATAGAAAGGAAAGATCTTCAAAGTGGCTCGACCGCAGTGGCCTTCACCTCTTCCATGTGGGCAACCCCACATCCAGCTCCTAAGATACAAACTGTGGGTATCATCTTGGAAATCACACAGGACCATGTTTTTTGCTCTAATGATAGCCATTGAACTGCACACACACACACTCTCTTCCAGGCACCACATTTGCCATGAAACCAAGAGATGATATCTACTTTGCCTATTCTTTGATCTTGCACGGTCAAGGAACCTCTTGTTTTAGACATGTGTCCCACTAGCAAAGATGGTAGCCCCTTGGTTTGAGAGGAGGAGCCAATGTCGTGTCCTCCAGATGTTTCAGACTACGACACCCATTAGGCCCATCAGCATGGCTTAACAGTCAGGGGTGATGGGAGTTGTAGTCCAGCAACATCTGTCATGAATGCTTTAGTTGAAATTCCTGCATTACTTGGGATCCCTTCCAATTCTACAATTCTGTGAACATCTGGAGGGCATCAGGTTGGGGAAACTGCCCTGTATCTTTTTCGTCCAGCTTTTCGTCCCCACGTCGAGCACAAACTGTGTGCGGCCAACGCTGGTTTTCAGCTTGACAATTTCAAGGGGTTCATCCAGCTGTCCTTTTTTTTCTCTTGGTGAGAGCCAAGTGATGTGTGCAGTGAGTGTTACAGCGGTCTTATCTTATCCACAACCCATAGGTTATTTAAAGTCAACAGCTAAACCAAAACAAAAACTGTGATGCTGGATGAATTGCTAATATGCTCATTTCGGCAACAAGAAAAAAAATCTAATTGGCAGCAGATGAAAAATTGAAGCTGTTCCTTAAATGAGCAAGTGCTTGAAAATTGAGGAACTGTTTAAACAAAATGGTAACCTTAACCATGTCATAACTTTCATGCAGATAGCAATTGTTTTTGTGCGTTTCGAGCAAACAGTTGCGCAAGGATTCTCTTTTCCAGACTCGGACCTAGATAAGGAGATTTTAACCCTTTGCACTCACTGCAGTCCTTTGCGTGAAAGAAACAGTGTCCTGTAGTGAACACATGATTGTATTTTGACTGGGGACATCCAGCCTCAGCTATGGAGTTCAACAAATAACTTGTCGTCAATGACCAATTTACCACATCTCAACAGCCATTTTGCAAATCAGCACGCATCTACAGCCCAGAAAGAGCGGCTGGGGCAGCCCAGCCAGATGGGTCTAGGTATAAATATGAAGATGGTGAAAAAATCTGGAAGCACCCTGTGTGTTTGTTGAATCTGAGGACTGATCCAGTTTAAGCAGTTCTGCTTACATTCTCTGCCCCATTCCATGCCCAATAATCATGGGGCGCCTTTGCCCAGTGCTGCTGTGGCCCATGGATTACAGCAAAATACTGGGCAAGGTTTTCCTCAGTATCTTCTATGTGTGATGGGCCCCTGGGAAAAAGCTGTCCCATGAGCCCTTGCTGCAGAAGGGAGGGGAAAGCCTATATAAGGCTGCTTCCCCTGGAGCTCACAGCCATTTTGCTTTGACAGCTTCCCACTCGCCCACCCTCGGGTTAGAGCAATTTGGGGTTGCTGGTTGACAGGGCTGGAAATTATTATTTTTCTCTCTATCTGATTGGCACTTGGTTGGGTTGGTTTTGTTTTTTGGCCTTTCCCTCAGTGAAATTATGGCTTTCCTTTGTTAGGTGGAATGGCATTTTTTGTATGAGGGTGGAATTGGCATTGGGCAGGATCCACATAGCATAGGTGAAAGGTTAAAAAAAGGTAAAGGACCCCTGGATGATTCAGTCCAGTCCAGAGCTGTCAACCTTCCTTTTTTTTTGCATTGGGAAACGGCCATAGCTGTCAACTTTCCCTTTTTTTGCAATGGGAAACGGCGCTGGAATAAGGGAATTTCCCACAAAAAAGGGAAAGTTGACAGCTATGGTCCAGTCAAAGGTGATTGTGGGGCTGCAGCACTCATCTCGCTTTCAGGCCGAGGAAGCCAGCGTTTGTCCACAGACAGCTTTCTGGGTCATGTGGCCAGCACGACTAAACCGCTTCTGGTGCAATGGAACACTGTGACGGAAGCCAGAGTGCATGGAAATGCCATTTACCTTCCCGCCGCAGCGGTGCCTATTTACTTGCACTGGTGTGCTTACGAACTGCTAGGTTGGCAGGAGCTGGGACAGAGCAATGGGAGCTCACCCCGTCGCGGGGATTCAAACCGCCGACCTTCTGATCGTCAAGCCCAAGAGGCTCAGTGGTTTAGACCCCACCGCCACCCGCATCTCTTATAGTATAGGGTGGGCCATAAGGGGCCTAAGGGAAGGATTGACCACGACAAACCCAAGCATGGGTTCGGTATCTGCCTGGTTGGAATCTGCACTCTGGTCCCCCAGGGAGACCTTGCTTACTTGGCTTGCACCACGGCAAAGTTCAACACTGGCTGACTCCCGTCGTACAGGTTTGGAGCTGTCCAAACCCAGCAGATCCATTCCATCAACGTGGGGTTTGTTGAATGATGAAGTGATACTGGGACCCAATGCCATGCTAACCTTGCCCTGCCCGCTGCTGCCAATAAAGATTTGGCCTGATTTTATCCCATCACCATTGTACGTTCTGGTTATTTTTCCACTCTCATGAGTTACATGATGCGCTTGTCTTGGCAAACAACAATACAAATCTCCGATGCCATTCTTAGGTTGAAGGGGCAAAATGGCCGCATCTCTGCTTCCACTTTAAAAGGTTTTGTTGTTGTTTTATATATAAAAAAGGAACCAGCAAGCACCATCTAGTTAGAGATTGTTAATTAATAAATGATCCCTGTGAAGGCGACGGCTGCCGCTCGAATAAATCATTCGGTAGCAGTTCCTTGCAGTGGGATTGTTGGAAAGTGCCGTACTGTACAGCTGCTTGGAACCAGCTGTAATAGATTTGAGGGGGGATGCAGTTAAGAGTCCGGTCATTACCTGATGCTTAATGATCCGTTGCCTGTACAAGCTACGAAGCAAATCTGTGCTCTTTGCTTCAGAATACAGGCTGATTCTGGGTCTGAACACAGTTCCTCACAAAATGTCCGGAGTCCATGGAAAAGGAGATGCTTCACAGGGAGACTAGGAGGAAGAGGAGGTGGCCGAATCCTTCACGTCAGTCCTTGATTTACCGACAGCTGCTCTTCAACCCTAATAGTTGGTTCCCCAAGCAGTTCAACGTATTAATGCCATGATTATCGGGGCATGCAGCGCTACCCGACAGTTTGCGGTAGAATCCATCAGGTATAATTAATTGACATTAACATCAGCTGGGGTCCCCCAAACTTGCCGCTGCAGAGATGGTGCTAGCAAAACTTTGGAAACAAACTCATCTCCCGTTGGTTAAAGTGGAATGGTTGCCAAAAGTTTTGGGTGGGCATAGCAGATGTAAACCAGCACTACCCAGAAGAGAAACTGCTAATCCTCTCCAGGGTTGACCATGAGTTAACTAACCTATTTTGTAGTCTGTTGGAAAGTCCCGCTGCGTAGATTGCGAGTGCGTTTTGTAATTTTTTTGTGCATTGTTTAAATCGACGTTGAAATAGTTTGCAACTTGGATTTTTGGTTTTAGATCATCATTAATGGTGTGCGGAAACTCTGTGGAGTTTTTTTGTTTTGTTTTCATTCACATCCACCTGCTTCCCAAGGCCTTCTTTCCAAACAGATGTTCCTAGTATCGCCCTTCCTTTTGTTCTTGTGCGTGACTCGAGAGCTATTTTCACCCAGCACACCTTTATTCCAGGATGCCAAACTTGTCCTGGGCTGCCATTCTGGGATTACTAAGCAAAACAAGCGAGGCTTCTCGAAGCCTTTTAACAATCTGGGCCAGGTTCATAGAATGCACAATCCGCATTGTTATCCCCTAAGTCTTCCCCATAAAACAGGCAGGTCTGCATTTATTATCAGTTTGTCATCACATCTGCTAATCTCCGATATCCTGGAATGCTGCTCCCTTCATGTTGCTTGGGGCTGCCATTCATATAGATTATTTTTATTTTATTCTTTTTAAAAGGAAGACTTTGCCCGCGATGTTTTCTTAATGTGTGGGGCTTTTTGCCTCTCGGGGGACTTTAAAGCACAGACCTCTTACAAAGAGGGGATCAGCTTATTGTCTCTGCATCCTGATCTTGCATGATTTACCTCTTTCAAGCCTTTTGCAAGAGAGAGAGAGGGAGTGAATGTGCAATGGCTGTGACCCAATCCCACCTACCTAGTGTTGTTCTGCTGGAATGCCTCTAGTTATTTTGCAAATTAATTTTGCTTCTCTTACCCTCCCCATGTATGTCTAGGCAACACACTTTTCTTCTTCTTCTTCTTCTTCTTCTTCTTCTTCTTCTTCTTCTTCTTCTCAGGAGAACAAAAGGGTCGATGTAAAAATAGAGTTAAAAATCAAGTAGCTAACCAAAACATATTTTACTTTCCAGTTGCAGGAGTGGTGTATTTTTTTGGTGCAGGAAAATGTGCTCTCGCGTGAGCAAAAGGTTTGTTTAATGAGGTTATGGCAGACACCAGACTCCACTTGTTCAAACAGTCCACCACACTGAGCTGCATGAAATGAGAGAATTAGGATATAAAATGTGATCTGGAATGAGAGAATCCGCCCATTTCATTTTCTCCCAGTTTTTTTCCAGTCCTAAATCCACTTCTCCACATTTCCACATGAGTTGCAAAATATTTTTTAAGAGGTTTTCATGAAAACCCACTAGCATTTTAGTGCAAATTCCTCCTAGCATGCACGTTTTGTATGCAATTTCGCCTGATATACATGTTTCTGCAAAGCATTTTCCCCAATATTATGTTATGTTAACATAAAATCCCTAATCCAGATAAGATTCCGTCTGGGCAGAAGTGGGAAGCTAGAGTTTTGTTGTAAAGTGAAGGATGGTTAAAACACAAAAAGTATTTTCTTCCTTCCTGCAACTCCGCTTGGTTTCTATCCTCACTGTTGTTTATCTTTTCTGCAATGCTTCATTAAGTTTCCTCCATAGGAATATAGAGGCATTTTGTCTTCCCTGAAAGCCAAGGTCCATATCTGTCTCCAAAGTGTCACGGAGACCCTAAGCTGGGGAGGAAATGAGTGATTCTAAGAGTTTTTTCTCACCCAAAAGAAGAGTCTCAACAGAAGTGACTGCCCCATCCAGTGCCGGATTTACGTATAAGCTAAACAAGCTATAGCTTAGGGCCCCACTCTCTTGGGGGCCCCAAAAAAATTTAAAGGAAAAAAACTGGATGTACATTTCCAAAATATAAGATAGAAGACAAATAGAAGAAACCCTACATACAGCAACAGTGTGGTGTGTTGTATAGGCTCCTATGACGTAAGCGATGGACCTCGCCTGCTAGCCTGCTCCCTAAAATATCACTGGTTTGCTCCTTTCTATATATAGGGTTCCTACATTCTGCATGGACTACTTGCATGGCAACATGTGCAAATGGCTTGAGATACCTATTAGGTCCATAAATTACCATATAGCATATATTAACACAAAAAAACAGCGGCAATTTGTTGTTGACAATGGACAGCCGGACATATAAAGGGCCCCATTACTTTCAGTAGCTTAGGGCCTCATCAAACCTAAATCCGGCCCTGTCCCCATCACCCACAGCTCCTAACTTCGCACACTCGCAAGAAGTTGGAAGTACAAACTAGGGACAACCTGAGAGGATTTCTGACTGGAGTGGCCAAAATATTGGCTGTATCCGAGAGGTAACAGGTACAGAAGCATCACCCAGACAACACTTTCCATGGAACCTCTTCCTTCCTTCCTTCCTTCCTTCCTTCCTTCCTTCCTTCCATTCTTTTTATTCCATCAGTGCTGTAATACTGTAACTCTTTTTCCACAAGTGAATCTGGCGGTTTTGTTTCTCTCTTTGTGTCTTAGAAGGATTCAGTTCCTCCCTTCCTTCTCAGCTCTGCACCTGAAATTAGCACTTGCAATCAGTTCTCCACATTTCCTAATAATAATTTTTATATCCTGCACATCTGGCTGGGCTTCCCCAGCCACTCTGGGGGGCTCTCAACAGAATTAAAAGCACAATAAAACATCAAACATTAAAAACTTGTGGTTGTTATTGTGATTGTTATTTTTTTAAGTCCTAAATGCAGAGGGATTTTAGTCCGAACTTCTCCCAATGTAAGCATCTTTGTATGCAATTTTGCCTAATATACAAACTATTCCCTTACAAATGCATTTTTATGTTATTTTCAATAACATATGCATTTTTCACCTGGCGCCTAAAGGTGTATAAGGCTCCGGCAGAACCCGAAAGAGCATTTATTTCTAAATGTGTGTCTGTACATATAAATTATCACATGCAGGTTTTGTGCACAACTGCTTACACTTTTGCCCCTTTCACCCCGAATTAAAGCAACGCAAAACCTGGTGATAACAAAATAAATGTAAGCTAATGCGGAGAGCTGAATTTAAGATCGGGGGGGGGGGGAGACAAGATAAAAACTAAAAACTGACACATTCACCCATCTGGACTTTGAGAGGCCAATTCATGCTTCTATCCCCAAAATGACTGGTTGTTTCCTCCCTTCTTCCCATTCTGCCCTCTCAAATGCTGCATTTTACAGCCAGCTTCCTGTCAAAGACTTGTCAAGGCTGAGTTGGCAGCCTCGAAAAGTGCATACGACTTCTTGTTTTCCTTTGCCTTTTTCTTCCCTGTCCCCCCCCCCCTTTTCCAGAAAGCGGCCTGGTTTATGCCATCTATATTCTGTAAATTCTTCTAAGCATGTGTTCACTCTTTATCATATATATATATATATATATATATATATACACCATTTTATTAGAGAACAGCAGGAATGTACTTGATGCGATGCAGCAAATAAGAGAATAGTCCCCTTTCCCTAATGAAAAAGTCCGTAGGCCATAATACAGCGTGAGAATGGAAAGAGAACCAGCCATGCCTTTGTTGTATACATTTTTGCGAGAGATCCTGTGGAATCTAATAGGGCGTAGCTAAAAGTAAGGGTATCGTTCCCTGTTGCATTTGTGAGCTGTTCTATTGATTTCATTTTGTGAGAAACATTTCCAGAAGCCCTGTAACTATGTATGTGGGAAGGGGTGGGGAGTGTTTGAATTACTGTATTTAGATTTCTGTTTTTTGTTTTGTTTTTTAATGAGGCCCATGCACTTAAGAATACCTGTCTCCTGAAAGCTAAATGTCAAAGACTATTCTTTGAGCCGGTTTCCAGAGGAGAGAGAGAGAGAGAGAGAGAGAGAGAAGGGGATAATTGCAAACTATTGTCAGAATCATCTGTCATTTTTACTTTCTGCCAGCCAATCTCTGCGTTGAATTATCTCCCTGCCTGCAATGAATTACTGTTCCCCTCCATCACGCAAACACCATCATAATCAGCCCCGAACAAACTCCCGAACGCCAATTCTTCTGTCTGCTAAACAATAAGATGAGCCATAGGTTCGACGTACTTGATTTCAGGAAATGTTTTAGCATTTCTAAATCATCTTCTGAAGGCATGTGCCTGCTTTGATGGTTGGGATTTAAGAGTAAGACAACTGAATCTCCGTTCCCTTCCCTTTCTTTATTTATTAACCTTGATAAAGGGGGAATGTATATTCTCCAGTCCAGGGGTGCCGACTTGGGCGTCAGACTATTCAGGTCCTTGGTGGAGGTAAAGGTTAGCGAGAAGGAGAGAGATGTTGTTTTCAGACAGTGCTGGCCCAAGGCTATTTTGCTGCTTGAAGTAGCAAACGGAAAATCTTCTTCTTTGGCTATCCCTCGTAGCCGAGTAAGATTGCCTTCCATAAACACGGTTTTAACAGTGAGTCCGTAAGTGACCGTAGAGGCCAATTCTGGATCCACACATCCCTCCACAGTGGGGACATTGGTTTCCAGGCGGGAGTTGATCACGGTGTGGATTTGCCAAGCGTGCCTCCCTCTTAGCACGTTTCTCCCTTGCGTCCTGAGTTCGAGTGTCTTCAAAGCCCATGACACCTTTGGTAAAGGCTGTTCTCCAATTGGAGCACTCGCAGGCCAGTGTTTCCCAGTTGTCAGTGTTTATACTTTTTTTTTTTTTTGCCTTGAGAGAGTCTTTGAACCTCTCTTGTTGACCACCAGCATTACGCTTTCCATTTTTACCGTAAGTTCGGAATAGAGTAGTTGCTTTGGAAGACGATAATCAGGCATCCACACAACATGACCAGTCCAACAAAGTTGATGTTGAAGAATCATTGCTTCAACACTGGTGATCTTTGCTTCTTCCAGTACAGTGGTACCTCTGTTAAGTACTTAATTCGTTCCGGAGGTCCGTTCTTAACCTGAAACTGTTCTTAACCTGAAGCACCACTTTAGCTAATGGGACCTCCCACTGCCGCTGCGCTGCCAGAGCACAATTTCTGTCCTTATCCTGAAGCAAAGTTCTTAACCTGAAGTGTTATTTCTGGGTTGGCGGAGTATGTAACCTGAAGCATATGTGCCCTGAGTTACCACTGCACACTGTCTTCCCAAGTGATGTGTACATTTTTTCGGAGACACCGTTGATGGAATCTTTTGAGGAAAATACCCCACCCTAGATACAGTGTAGATTGCCTTGTGGGCATTCCTAGTTGTGATCGGGGACAAATCCCAGGTTAAATATACCCAGTTGATGCAGGCACAACCTCAGCAAGAAGACTCTTGAGATGTAATCCAGCTTTCTAGCCTGCTGGGAAATTAGTGGTTTCAGCTAGTAAGGGAAAGAACTGAATTATTTGGCAGTTCTGGCTTTATTAATGCAGTTCATTAGAAGCATTTCTTTCTCCTCCCCACCCCCACCTCCACCGCTTCCTGTGCATGGGAATCAACAATTATTCACCAATTTCTCCGAAGCCATAAACCATGTATTATTTATTTTATTGAATCTAAGTCACTTCCTAGCCACCTTGCAAAATATTTTCTCTTCCCCAAGCTATGCATGAATGTGGAGTAAGAACAGTGTAAAACAGGCATCAGAATTCACAGTTTAGATACGAAAAGAGAAAGGGATGTACTGTTATTTTTTTCCAGGAGGGAGGTGCCTCTTGGATCACCTGGAATCCTTTTCAATCAACGATGCCAGCAACGGAACATACACACGCACCATACATTTTAAGCATGTTTGAAGCCTGCGACACTTCGCAAATAATCCTGGGAACTGTAGTTTAGGAGTGCCGGGAATTATAGCTTTGCAAGTGGTAAACTACAGTTTATTTGCAGACGGTTGTGTGCTTTAAATGCAGAGTCTACACAGTCTTAGACTCATAAATGAGTTGTTTCCCCCCCCCTTTTTTTACTTGTGCACAGTGCATAGAAACCTCCTCCTCCTGAACATACTTAAGAGGTCAAGCTCCTAACTGTGCTTAAAATGAAGGGGGGGGGAACCTTCCCAGAACAAAAAATAATGACTGCTATTATATTTTTCTCATGAAAACTGTCCAATAGCCAGTCGTGAAAAATGTGTTTTAACCATGGAACATTTCCATTTTGCTTAATTGTCCTGAATAGCCGATGTCAGAATTTGCTTTCGAGGGCCAAGACAAACATCGAGCAAAGGGATCAAACCGTACCAAGGGAGAGTGAATTGACTGTGATACTGACTGACTTGCTCAATGATCTTGGCCGAGAAATCCAGCTCATGTAGACATTGGCAGTGCTCCACAAACAGCTTTCTGCAGACCTCTTTTTTCCCCCCTCCGAGTCCGTTCCTTAAGAAGTTGTGGATGTAGCAGTTGAGGCGCTGGGCTTCTGGAGCTGAGGAATTGGGCATCCTTCGTTGGGGCGATCCCAGGCCAAAAAAGACAATTGAGTACGGAGATCTCGCTCACTTTCGTTTTCCTTTTTAAAACATGACCCAGATCTCTCCCAAGACATTTTGCTACCTGAGATGGTTCAGACTACAAGGGGAGAGTGAAGTTCTTTGGGTATCTAAGGGAGGAAATCCCACATTGGCATTTCCTGCTTCCTTGGCGCTGAAAAAAAGAACAAAAAACTTTGTCAGAACAAAAAAAAAAAAAAAATCCTTCCAGTAGCACCTTAGAGACCAGCAAAGTTTGTTCTTGGTATGAGCTTTCGTGTGCATGCACACTTCTTTCAGCTCATACCAAGAACAAACTTAGTTGGTCTCTAAGGTGCTACTGGAAGGATTTTTTTATTTTTAATTTTGTTTTGACTATGGCAGACCAACACGGCTACCTACCTATAAAAAAAATAACTTTGTGACACCCTAAACCATCTACCCAGAGGTCCCAGGTCCCTGTCTCTGACCTAATGGTAGGGCCGGTGCTGTGCTGCTGTTTCACCTGTTGCAGAAAATGTATGGCAGCCTTGTCAACCTGCTGTCCTCCAGATGGGAGCTGGAATCCAAAAAAATATGGAAGGGACCCAGAGGTGTAAGAAGCTGCTCAGGCACCCAGAGCGACAAACATGACGTGCACCTGGGAGCGGGGCATCGCTACGTAGCGCACATGGGCAGTGTCGCTACGTACAACACATGCGTCATACGTAGTGACGCCACGCATGTGCGCTACGTAGCGGGTTGCTGGCGCCGCCACTCCAGCACCGTACGGATGGTGCCAGGATCCTCTGCTCATGGCTGCAGCCACGAACGGAGGATCCTCTATATACGGCTGCAGCCGTGAGCAGAGGATCCGGCACCATCTGTATGGCACTGGAGCGCCAGCGCTGGCAAACCACATGCCTTGTCACCCCCAGAGATGTGGCACCAGGAGCGCTCCGCCCCCACTGCACCCACTGCCCCTGAAGGGACCAGGCTGGTGTAGTGTGATACATCACAAAAATTAATATAGAGTTCCAGTGCATTTTTTTCTGGGGATACACAGGGTACGCATACTCCTAAGCATTTTGCAAATCTTTGTACTTTTGTCCATTTACTGTATTTATTTTTCCTCCTAATTTGAACTATAAAAAGGTGATTTTCTTGAGTCAAAATGAGAGTACCCCTGAATATTTTAATTTTTTTTTAGAAAAAAAGCACTGTAGAGTTCTAATGAGACAATTTGTGCAAGATTCCCCCTCCACCCATGGGCCTGTGGAAGCCTCCATTTTTCACAACAACAACAGCAACAACAACAACAACTTATTACTTGTACCCCACCTATCTGACTGGGTTGCCATTCTGGGCAGCATCCAACAGAATATAAAAATACAACGAAAATATCATTTAAATATTTGCATTTATTTAATAAAGTATGTATAACCCCCCCCCTTTACAATCATGATGTGGTACTTTTTGCATTTGAATGGTTTTTTTGAAATATATGTGTAGTGCCTTTTGGGTATTTATCTCTTTTTTTAATTGTAGAATGGTCTATAAATTCTGATTTATTTATTTTTTAAAAAAATACACTCTATATTTGTTATCGTCTAGTTGTGTCCCGACTCTTCGTGACCCCATGGACCAGAGCACGCCAGGCACTCCTGTCTTCCACTGCCTCCCACAGTTTGGTCAGACTCATGTTGGTAGCTTGGAAAACACTGTCCAACCATCTCATCCTCTGTCATCCCCTTCTCCTTGTGCCCTCCATCTTTCCCAACATCAGGGTCTTTTCCAGGGAGTCTTCTCTTCTCATGAGGTGGCCAAAGTCTTGGAGCCTCAGCTTCAGGATCTGTCCTTCCAGTGAGCACTCAGGGCTGATTTCCTTCAGAATGGATAGGTTTGACCTTCTTGCAGTCCATGGGACTCTCAAGAGTCTCCTCTAGCACCATAACTCAAAAGCATCAATTCTTTGGTGATCAGCCTTCGTTAAGGAGAGGACCATAGACATGTAGCCTGACCAACTCTGAAATCCTAACCCCACTTACCTGGGATCAAGTCATCACAAAATGACAGAACAGAAGCTCCCAGGTGCTCTTTGCTCTGTAACACGCCAACCATTCCATTAGGCAAAGTGAGGCAATTGCCTCAGGTGGCAGATGTTGGGATGTCCGCAGCAGCACACATTTCTCTGAGATCTCCCCCCAACCATTCCCCTCTGCTTGGGATCAAAACTCAGTGTACCACAGGCCTTGCATGCATCTCCTAAATTAGCCGGCTGTCCTCAGGTGCACTTGAAGAACATTCCCCTGCAATTAGTGTTGAAGTGAGATTCAACTGCCCTTCCACTTACCTAGCTTCTGTACATGGGATGAGGGGGTACCAACTTCTCCCTAGCCTCGAGCAGCACAATTCCTTGAGCCGGCCCTCTCTCTGAGCAACTGGGGGGTCGTGGCCTCCGATCCAAGTTTTTGATGCCCTTCCCCATATCTGCCTTCCCCCGGTTTGACAGGTGCCAAGCAGAGGAAATATAATTTGTCACCTTCCCCCTGTTCCTGTGCCTGGGAGGGCACACTAGGAAAGCACACATAAAACATTGATATCAGTAGTGATTACTTAGCCTTCTTTATGCATCGTGGAGTTTCATAGACGTTGAATAATAGATTCTGATTCGTAATGGCCTTTGCAGAAAGGCATTTTTCACTTCTCTCCTCCTCTCGTTCTGCTCCCAGGTGGGGTGGGGCGGTGGTTGTTTTTATTAGCAGGGAAGGTTCGGCTAACCTTAGTGTGGCTGGGCAGAGGCTGAGGCCCACTGAGGTCACTTGCCACGACGGCTCCCTTTCTGCCTCCACGGTTGGAGGCAGTATTCCTCCAAATCCCATGATTTTGCTGTTACGCTCGGGTTCTGTTTGGGAGCTTGCCATAGACTGGCTGGCCACTGCGATGCTGGACTGGAGGAGCCACTGGCCTGAAGCAGTAGGGCTCTTGGTGTGTTCTGGTGGTTCAATGGGGGCAAAGTACTTTGGCCAGGTGGTGAGCAAGCAGACCAGAGAAGTCAGGCAGGATGAAGGCCCGTATGGTACTGCAGAGGGAGAGATCAGCCCCTTCGCCCGCCCCCCCACCACGTGTGGGAAGGCATATGCAAAATGTATGCAAATCAGTGTCCTCCCTCATTGGTCCTCTCTTTTGCTGATGCATCAATGGCCAACTTATCAGAGCATACAGAGCCACACTGTGCCCCCTCCCACTTCCTCTCAGCATCTCTAAATGACACCAGTTTATATTAAATGAGGAAAGGGGAGCTCTTAAAATTGGAGAAAGAGCAGGTGTCGTTACTTAAGTGCTATGATCTTAAACTGAAATAACTTTACTTGGTTAATGTATTTTATTTCCCTGGCTCTCTGAAGCAAAAGCCTTCTTCCCCTTTTTGTGTTTGTTTTAACACAGACACGTCCCCATAAAACAAGAACATTGAGAAGCAGCCTTAAAACTTTTTTGGAAGTGAAATCTTGTAACACACGACCTGATTGTCTGTACTAAATCACAGGGAAGTCCTAGGAAAGACACGCTGGCCAGAATTTATTCACCGCAGGACTTAGGAGCATTTTGCAGGTGAAGGACAGATGGAGAAAGCAGGTAGAGAAAAGTCCCTGCTCCCTCTCACATAATACTAGAACTTATGGGCATCCAATGAAGTTGAATGATGGGAGAGTCAGGACAGATGAAAGTAAGTAATTCTTCAGGCATTGCATAGTGAAACCATGGAACTCATTCCCACAGGAGGCAGTGATTGTTAGTTGTTGTTTTTCTGAGAATAATGCAGCGGTTTCAGCCCAGGTGATGAAGTTGACATCACACACAAGGCTTTGAAGATGATTCTATACTTGCAGGATGGCAACTATTAACAAGCAGTACTGTTTATTAACAAGCAGGGACGCGGGTGGCGCTGTAGTCTAAACCACTGAGCCTCTTGGGCTTGCCAATCAGAAGGTTGGCGGTTCGAATCCCCACGACGGGGTGAGCTCCCGTTGCTCTGTCCTAGCTCCTGCCAACCTAGCAGTTTGAAAGCACGCCAGAAAAAAAGTGCAAGTAGATAACTAGGTATCGCTCTGGCAGGAAGGTAAATGGTGTTCCTATGCGCTGCTCTGGTTTCAGTGTTCCATTGCACCAGCAGCAGCTTAGTCATGCTGGCCCCATGACCCGGAAAAACTGTCTGCAGACAAACACCGGCTCCCTTGGCTTGTAATGCGAGATGAGTGCCACAACCCCAGAGTCGTCTGCGACTGGACTTAACTGTCAAGGGTCCTGTACCTTTACTTTTAGTGTTTATGCATATCAAGTCCAATACAATGCATTTGTCTCCCTTGAGCCCAAGAGAGGATCTTTTTTGCTTCTTGCTTCCAAAACTCCTTTGTAGTAGTGCATAAGTTATCAGCCCATTGCTTGTCTGACCTCACAATCTCCTCGGAACACAGCGTCTGCCTGAAGTTTCCATGCTCAGCAAAACAATGGCAAAAACAAAACCAGCTGACCTCCAACTCCCAGCCCTCCTTCCACTACCTAAGACGCACACAGGCTCACTTTTAAAAGGACTTACACAAATTGGCAAGGCAGTGATTCAGCTTATCCGTGACCTTAACAGGAGTCACAAGATTTTGCAGATGTTTTTTTTTTTAAAAAAATTAAAATAGCTTTATTTAATTTCAGACTTATAAAATACAACCATATCAAATCAACCAATAGAAACAAATAAACAAAAAAAATACAACCATATCAAATCAACCAATAGAAACAAACAACCCCCCCATAAAAACATATAATCTAGACATAATAATCCCCGAAAAATAATATTTGAAAAAACAAAACACTCAGAAAAAAGCAAAGAATTATAAATAACAATTAAAAATTGACTTCCAATTGTCTGTATATCGGCTTAACCCTTAATAATGAAACAAAACTTGCTAATACCTTATACAATAATTGAAAAATATATAACTAAATAAATAGCTCACATTTTAATATGCAAATCTACCCCACATATATCTCAACCCCTTCTAAGCAAATCACCAAATCCGTTCTTATACCTTCTTTTTTCAGATAGTCTTCCACATATTTCCACTCAGCCTTAAAAAAAAAAAAAGATTTTGCAGCTGTTACATAACATTGGTTCTGATCCGAAGGCAGAATGTGTATCTCTTCTGCAAGAAACACTCGGTTTGGGTTTGGCGGTTCTCTCCCCCCCCCCCTTCATCTTAAAAATATATCTGACTGAGCTATAAATACCTTGCTTGAAAGGAAAGTGAGGCGTAATGCCAGGGAGGGGAAGGAAATAAAGTGTTGGTGGTTTGTACTGAATCATGCTCTGCCATAATAAATATTACGAATGAGTGGGGGTTTCCCCCATGTATTTGCAAGCCAAGGCTGGATGCTGTTTGAAAAGGAGTCTTGAGTTGCAAATGAAACCAATAGATCGGCTTCAAGTTGTACCCGGGAGACAACTTTCCCTTTTCCCCTGAATGTTTGCTGCGTATGTTCCCCATCTGTTGAAAACAACAGACCACTTCAAACCCCGACATGTATATTACATCCCGTTCACATTGTTTTGATTATTACATTTTTGAAAGCAAACACACACACTGTGGAATCCCAGATACCAATGAATATTCCATGTACCACTTTTTCCATGTACGGAACTATTTCAAGCAACTGAGCCCAGGGTCCCTGCGGGCTGCTGCAGATCTGCATGCCCAGCAGGAAAAGCTTGTCAATACAAAAAGGTCTTCAGTTGTTTCTGGAAAATACAGATAGAGAATGCCTGTTACAAGAAAAAGCTCTGGGAACTGGGGGAAAGTTGTTTTGGGGGTGGCATGGATACTAGCCAATCCATGCCATCTGTGGGTGGCTTTTCCTCAAGCAAATTGGAATTCTGAAAATTGCAGTCTGGTTCTTCTCTGCCTCTGTCCCAATCCTACATGGTTAATAAAATATTGGCTGATATTTTAGCTAGTTTTAAAAATATTAATCTAACAATTCCATCAGTTTGAATATTTCAGTCCTATGTTCTTCAGAGTTTACACTAGAAGGGGAAATGGTACATTTGGAGTGAACAGGATATTGTCCGTCTCAACCCAATAATTCTAACTTGTTTGCCTGTGCACTGCTTTCATAGTGAGCTGGCATGCATATATTTTAGATCAAGTTCTTTCTGTGTAAGCAGCCGCAATCGTGTGCTTCTAAGGATGCTGAACACTTTTTCTCCCTTCCCTTTTGCAAAATGGCAATAACAGTTACCAACTGATTAAGGAAAACATTGCTGCGGATCATTCTAATTGATTTGAATGCATGTGTTTTTCCATATTGGTTTAGTTGGAGGGGTCTATTTAAACAAATAGCTCTGTCATTCTGAACCGTAATTAGATAATAAATTAATAGATAAATGGATTAGAAAGTTCACCCACTCCTGCTCAAGGCATAAGAATGAGCTGCTCAGTATTTGCAATGCTAAAAACAATGGCTTAAGGAATGAACTCGGGAAGAAGGAAGACATGGAAACTGAAAACTAGGGAGGATAACTTTACCATCTCCATGGACTTGGAGATGGTAAGTGTCAGACCTGGTTGAAGTTCTAGGAGAAGGAAAATATTTGGGAGATGAAAAGGCTAAGGAATAAACCCTACACAAGTCCCTATGACAGTTGGGTGGCACCTTGAACGCCTCCTTCCAGCAATTCCTTCCGATAAGCTTGTGCCAAATGCTTGCTCTGCTTCCCTTTGGACCACATCCATGAGACCCAATAAGGTCTTGTCATCTCAGCAGCCCAGGGCCTCCAGACACACTGCCCAGGCTTCCTCCCCAGGGAGGTCCCTTCGGATCAAACTTATTCATCCTTAAAGAAATCAGCCCTGAGTGCTCACTGGAAGGACAGATCCTGAAGTTGAGGCTCCAGTACTTTGGCCACTTCATGAGAAGAGAAGACTCCCTGGAAAAGACCCTGATGTTGGGAAAGATGGAGGGCACAAGGAGAAGGGATGACAGAGGATGAGATGGTTGGACAGTGTTCTCGAAGCGACTGGCATGAGTTTGGCCAAACTGCGGGAGGCAGTGGAGGATAGGAGTGCCTGGCGTGCTCTGGTCCATGGGGTCACGAAGAGTCGGACACGACTGAATGACTGAACAACAACAACAACACAGTGGTTTGACTTCACCCCTGGAGGAACACCCCATTGTCTCTCGAGGCAGGCAGATGCCAACATCTGAAGCCCGTCGGTCCTCTGTAACATGTGGAGAAACTAACAGCCCTCCTCCGGATGATCTCAATGACTGAGCAGTCACATGAGGGTTCAGGGAGTCCTTAAGGTATCCTGCCTCCAGGGCTTCTCATGTTGATACAAGAACCTTGAACTTAGCTTGGTAGCATAAGAGCAGTCAGTTCAGGTGTTTTAGCAGAGACACCACATGCTGCCAGCTGTTTGTGGCACCAGTTTTTAGGGTGTTTCCAGACCGTTGCTATTTTTTGAATGGGATTCCATCACATACAGTGGTACCTCGGGTTAAGTACGCTTCAGGTTACATACACTTCAGGTTAGAAATTCCGCTAACCCACTCACCGATTAGTGGGTAAAGATTAAGAAGAGGGAGTCGAAATGATTTATTAGAGATATATAAGAAAGCGAAGATAAATAATTATACATTTAAAGGATGGAATAGAATCTGATTTTGATTTGATTTTGACTAATTTGGAGTTAATTTTGACTAATTTGGATTTAACTTCTCCTTCATTGCACATCCTTTTTTTTGGGTCACCGGCTGCTATTTTTTTATTATTTAAAAAAACCCTACAAAGAACATTGCTTCTTCCTGAGGACAGGGCACCCCCCTCTGCCTAAATAAATGGCTCAAGTGGGTATAATTAAGAGTGCAAAAAGATTAGCATCGAGACATATATAATGCAGACAGTTGTGACATCACTGTAGAGACTTGGGGGCCAGGATGCAAAAAGTAGCTCAGTTACCATGAGAAAGTGCCCTTGTCCTCAACATTAATTTATCTGGAATAATGATGACGCTCTGGTTTCATACTCATAAAAGTTACTGCTGATTACAACCCCAGTTTTTACCCATTGGAAAGTCCCCATCTGTGCCCCAGTCTAGCCACCTTGACAGGGGATTTAAAAAGGTGGTTAAGGATGCAATCCTGAGGCGGCAGGGATGGGAAGGACTGAAGGCTGGAAGGGCAGAGCGGTGTCCTCAAATTCCTCCCATTTTTTTCCTGGACTTCTGGGCAGGGGCATCTTGCCCATAGAGGCAAGTGGCACAGGGCACCAGGGCACCAAGTTCTGGACAGCACCAGGGAAGAGGCAGAGGCTAGATGCGGTGTCTCCCGGCATCAGCTCACTGCCCTCGCCCGCCACGCCGAAGCAGCGCCACGCCTGGAGCCTCCGCCTCTACCCTGCCGGAGGAGCCGTCCTCCAGCCGCTGCCCGCCTCCTCCAGCCCCGCAAAATTGCCGGCAGCGCCGTAAAAAGGTTGGCAACTCTGGGAAACGTGGGGGGGGGGGTGTCGGATATACTTAAGATGGCCCTGCCTCTGGGAAGAGAAATCCACTAACTAATCTCCGGGTCTGGTGTAGTTTTGTCTCTGGTCTGCTGCCTGTTGGAAGACTGGGAAGACTATTGACCTCTGGTGGAGCAAGACCTGTGGGACACAGGAAGATGCCCTCTACTGGGTCAAAACATTGGTCCATCTTTCTCAGCGTTGCCTACGCCACTGGTCTTCAACTGATGGATTGGGGCCCGCACTCGCTCCAAGGCGGGTCACAACAGCAGCACTACCACCATGCTAAAAGGTTAAGAAATGGGATCCCAAATTCAAGTTTGGGGGGGAAAGGTGGGTCCTGGGACTTGTTGAAGGCTATCTGTCTATGCTGATCCATTTCGCCACCGCTGGTTGGCAGCAGCTTTTCAGGGCTCCAGACAGGAGTCTCTCCAAGAGCTATCTGGAGATGCCAGGGGTTGAACCCGTGACCTTCCACATGATCTCTATACACTCCTGTAATGGCAGCAGAGGAAGCATCAACAATGGCTCTCCCTCATCAAGTCTGGGCCTCTCTACAGTGGTACCTTGGTTCTCAGACTTAATCCATTCCAGAAGTCAGTTCCAAAACCAAAGCGTTCCAAAACCAAGGCGTGCTTTCCCGTAGAAAGTAATGCAAAACGGATTAATGCGCTCCAGACTTTTAAAAACTATCTAACGAGACCACTGATCCATAAAATGAAAGCAATAAACAATGTTCTGCGGTCACACAATCAATCAACCAGTAGCTGAACTGGGTTCCACACAGTCACCAAAACAAAACGAGCCGTAAAAACAAAAACACAAAGTAAATAGCAAAAGCAGACAGACCTCAGTGTAACACTCAAAACGGAAGTGTAGCACTCAAATTGGAAGCGTAGCACTCAAAATGGAGGTGTGGCACTCAAAACGGAGCACATTTGGCTTCTGAAAAAAAGAGTTTGCAAACCGGAACACTTAATTCCGGGTTTGCAGTGTTTGGGTTCCAAGCTGTTTGAGTACCAAGGCGTTTGAGAACCAAGGTAGCACCGCATCCAGCTTCCAATGACTCCTGAAATGCCACCACCTGGGACCATCAAATTGTAGCCTCATAGAAAAGTTAGAAAAAGAAAATCTAGTCTATATATATATATATATTTTAATAACAGCCTGCTTACTATGTCAGCAGCGTTTTCATGGCTCTTACAGTTGGTTGGAAAAGAGTCTTTCCAGTGTCATCAGAGAGAAATCTGGAAAGGGTTTAATTTCCATCCTATGAGGAGTCAAGTCTCCACAAAGTCTCTTAACAAGCCAAGCCTGTCGTTACACACCCCCTCCCCTTGACTTTTACCATTAATAGTCTGATTAGCAACCGCTTGGGAGCAGAAACGTCCATTGTGCAGAACACAGAAATTATGTTTCATCAGACATTGCGAAGCTCATCATTCATGTCATTGAAACCTTGGTGGAATGGAAGTACTTGAGAATATATTAGAGGGAGCAATCACAGTTTGCTCTTGGGGTGGGCGGCATGACCTATAAGAGGTCCTTTGTGTTTCCTCCGCTTCTGATATCTGTGATCGTTGACTTTTTACCTCTGCCATTGTTCCGCTTAATTGTGACTCTTCCCCTTGCCTAAAAAGAAAAGGGGGTGCCCCCTCTTTGCTTTCTGATTCAGATGAGCTCAGGTTCTGTTTTGCGTGTGGCTCAGCAGTCGGAAACCCACCAGGCACCTGTACTTGGGGGGATACGGCTGTGAAATTGTTGGACTTCAAGGGACGATTGGGTTTTAAGTCGGCTTAGTAGCTGGGTGATGACGGCCTCCAGCTCTCGCAGTGACATCCGTGCCCCTCGGTCCCAGAAGGGACGGGGAAATAGAAAATTGAATGACACACATTTTCGCCTCTTATGTCCTTTCTCTTGCGTGCCCCTGTCGGTCTGGTAACGCAGATTAATTTAATCAGGGTGTTTGACCCCGGTTTGGCGGGGAAGGGCTGGGTATAAACAAACAAAAAATGTTATTATTATATATTAAATGTACTTTGTGAGTCTCTCTCTCTCTCTCTCTTTATCCTCCATTTCTAGCGGGTTGGCCCTGATGTTAATCAAGAAGGGTCCTTTTGCACCTTCTCCCTGCTATCTGCAAAGTTTTGCATAATGTAATAGAGTCGGCTGATAGACTACAGCCCAGTGCTCCGAGATGGAGGGGTGGGGGGGGGCGTATCTCGTGGAAGAAGAAAATAAAAGCTTGAGTATGTGCGTGGTGGGAGGGAGGGAAACTTTGATCAGGGCTTGGTCTCCTGAATCAGAATGACAGCTGGCTTCATTGGATTTCAGCAAAGCAATAAAAAAAAGAAGGGAAAGAAAAGCCCAAACGGTGGAGCCCATTGTGAATAAATTGCTTGCTTCTCTTCATGCATAGCCATGTCTGTTGCGATTTTGTTCGTAATTTCTTTTCTAATTGTGTAAGTTACTTCCCATGAAATTCTATACAAGGAAGCGTTCGGCTGGGCATTGTTCTCGTGTTCAATTTAAGACATATGTTCTCCTGCAGATTGTGTAAATCAATATATTTCCCCGGCACAAGACCCGTGTTCAGAAACGGCCAGCGGCTTGTAGGGCCCCACAAGCGGAAGTTCCTCAACACCACAATTGTTGCAGTGGGCATTGTTGCACCACCAGAGTATTATTATTATTATTATTATTATTATTATTATTAATTGATTATTATTAATTTAAGTCTCTATACCGCCCTTCACCCCAGGATCACAGGGAGGTTTACAATATAAAAACACAAAAGTACACAACATATGTACCAAAACAGTGATCCCACAGTTTAAAAGATACAGGGTGGGCTACAAAGAGATGAAAGCAGAAGGCAGGTCTCTGCCCCAAGGAGTTTACAATCTAAACTTAAGTCTATGATAGTGATGTCCCTAGACAGGTTTCCCCTACTCCGATCTGTCATTTATTTTAAAGCAAGTATATAGCCCTCATGGAATAAAAGTTAGGGTCAAAATGTACAGGTACCTTCCAAGGGATAAATGTGAAATGAGAAATGTGATGTTGCCAAACTGCTATTAGGCAGCAACAGTGTGTGTGTGTGTGTGTGTGTGTGTGTGTGTGTGAACAATATTGTCTGATCTTCTCTAGGGTTGGGCGATGGATATATTGTCCAAAACCGTTCTGAAGTCCTTGTTATGATATTGGTTTCATCATTTTTGACCTGGCAATATATTGCAAATCATGGTGTGTGTGCGTGTGCTATGCAAAAATCACGATGCGGGGAAAACTGTGAAGCCAGCCAGTTGCTCTACATAGCTCCATCCTTATTTCAGACATCGTGAATCTAACAGTACCGGTATGTCACAATGTTAAGCTGGCGACGGTTCTTTTTTTCTGGGGGTAGGCATACCCCTAAACATTTTGTGAATCTTTGTCCATTTACTCTATTTATTTTTCCCGGATTTGAACTATAAAATGGTGATTTTCTTGAGTCAAAATGAGAGTACTCCCTAACAATTTTTTTTTGGGGGGGGGACACTGGCTGGCGATATATCACAATGTTAAAAACCAGATATCGCCCAGCCCTAATCTCCATAAACAGGTCCAGCAGTACATAGCTGATTTCTCACGTTAGGCTTGTGGTTGTCAGGGAGGGGCAACATACGCCAAAGCAGCTATTTTATGACTGCCGCCCCCCAGCACTCTCTCAAAATTCAAAATGTGCTCACCTGTCCAAAAAGGGGTTGTCAGCTCTTGTCACAGGGCATACTTACTGCTCGCAGGACACAGAAGTTAAGCCCAGGTGCCTTAACTTGAAGTTTCCCTTCCTCCATCTGCCTCATCACAGTAAGGTAAAGGTAAAGGGACCCCGGACCATCAGGTCCAGACTCTGGGGTTGCGGCGCTCATCTCGCTTTACTGGCCGAGGGAGCCGGCGTACAGCTTCCGGGTCACGTGGCCAGCATGACAAAGCCGCTTCTGGCGAACCAGAGCAGCGCACGGAAACGCCGTTCACCTTCCCGCCGGAGCGGTCCCTATTTATCTACTTGCACTTTGACGTGCTTTCGAACTGCTAGGTGGGCAGGAGCTGGGACTGAGCAACGGGAGCTCACCCCGTGGCAGGGATTCGAACTGCCGACCCTCTGATCAGCAAGCCCTCGCTCTGTGGTTTGACCCGCAGCGCCACCTGGGTCCCTTGCCTCATCACAGTATGCACTGACTATCGGAGATGCAAAGAATTCAATATGGGGACTCTTCCATGGAGGGAAGCTGCTCCACCACTGAGGGAATGAACTTAGAGCTGCAGTCCTAGACGTGCATATTTCAAAGTCAGGCTTGTTGAGGCCCGTGGGGTTTTGCTTTTGAGATCCGGCTGGGAATTTAGCTTTGTTGCATTTGCTAAAAGTGGCACCTAAGTGTTGTATGTGTGTGTTTAGGAGGATGGGAGGTTGTATTTTTAAATGAGATTAATGCAGGCCAGGCTGTCATCATTAACCTACCAGTTCGCTTCAGAAGGATGGTTCCTGAAGGTTGTTTTACTTAACTGTTCCATCGGGGGAGGGGATGAGACATTTGATTTTGATCGAGTGTAAACAATAAAAAAATAAGGTGCCATATCTGCAGTTGTCCAGACAGTAGTCCTTTCTCATTCCTCCAGGAAGCTCTTCAGAATGGAAACGCAGAACAAAAGGTTTTATCTGGCTGATAATTTAGCCCCGGAGGACTTTGGAGATATGATGCAGCTTCACATTTGGCAGATACATCCAAGTCCTTTTGCCTACAGTTTTGTAGCAGATCGGATGAAAAGTAGAACAAGACTTTAGATGAATGTTGCATGCATTTCAATGATGGGAAGATCAGACAGTCCATCTTAAATGGGTATTCTACTGGTTTTTAGTTGTTCTTTTTCCTAAGGGCATGTAACTAGGGGCTCCTCCAGACAATCTGTTTATTGCGCTTTTGTCCTGCTTTGCTTGTGCAATGCTTACGCAGAGGTTAGATCAGTGCCAGGTTTGCATATAAGCTAAACAAGCTGTAGCTTTGGGCCCCTCTCTCTTGAGGGCCCCCCCAAAAAAATTAAAGGGGAAAAAACAACTGGATGTACATTTCCAAAATATAAGATAAAAAACAAATAAAATAAAACCTACATACAGCAACAGGGTATGTGTTGTATTGCGTAGGATCCTATGATGTAAGTAACGCTAGCCTGCTCCCTAAAATATCACTGGTTTGCTCCTTTCTATATATAGGGTGCCTACATTCTGCATGGACTGCTTGCATGGCAACATGGGCAAATGGCTTGAGATACCTATTAGGTCCATAAATTACCATATAGCATATATTCAACACCAAAAAACAGCGACAATTTTTTTTTTTTTTACAAAGGGCAGCTGGACATATAAAGGGCCCCATTCCCTTCCGTCGCTTAGGGCCTCATCAAACCGAAATCCGTCCCTGGGTGAGATTACACCTGGTCTTTTTCGAACATTTGCACTAATACGCTTGTGCAGAGGCTGTGTGGCAATGAGCATCTATCCTGATTTACTTTTGGGTGTTTGCATGCCTTCCTGTGTCTCATCCATCCATTCCAAACTGCAAATTGTTCATCTTTTTTTAAAGGGATTAATTGTGTGAGTGGAGGGCTGGGCTGCAACCCACCATCATCCCCAACCATTAGCCATGCTGGCTGGGGCTGATGGAAGTTGTGGCCCGGAAACATCTGGAGGGCCAAAGGTCCCCCACACCTGCACTGGGGGTGACAAGGGTGCTTTAACCCACAATAATTGTGCAAACCTAACATTTCCTCCTGCTCGAACCTCTCCTGCAAAATATTTAGAGTCTGTTGTCATTATAGTCATGGACCGTTCCATTTGCGACCTGCATCATCTCTGCATGTGTTCAATCATAAGTCATAACTATACTTCCCTTATTGTTTTATCTTATTATTATGGGGCGAAATGAATCTGCAGAAAAAATGGCATTTGGATATTTTTCAAAGTGTATTCTCATTTAAGATACACTTTTTTGTTTTTGTTTTTTCTCTTCTTCATCGCTTTTCATCAGTGCCGTTGGAGTCCAATGGAACTCTTTCAAGTCCTACATGGAAATAAAAGGCATCGATCGATTTAAAAATTCCTCCAGTTTAAGAGGAAAATATAATGTATTGGTATCGAATTCCAAAAACACAGTCTAATATGCAAGCTACATTGGATCCTTCAATGCTAATTTATATTCCTCATTTGACTATCCGGAAACTTTGGATAAGGAAATAGAAGAGAAGCTCAGGTGATATAAACTGATTACATTTCTGCAAACTGCTTGGAGATATTTTTTTACAACCAAGCACTATATAAATCAGGGGTCAGCAAACTTACCCTGCCTCGGGTCGGTGCCTCCAGTGCCAATCGTGTGGCTATTTCCGGTGCACTTCTGGGTCAGAGGAGCATCAGAAATAGCTTGTGCACATGCGCACGGGCCTCCTCCGACCCGGAAGTGCACTGGAAATGACACTTGCGCATGCGCACAAGCTATTTCCGGTGCTCCTCCGACCCAGAAGTGGGCAGCCGCACCAGTAAGAGCGGGCAGTGGCAGTGGGGGGCGAGGGTCCCGCGGGCCGTAGTTTGGAGACGTCTGATGTAAATCTTATGATAGATAGATAGATGATAGATAGATAGATAGAACTGAAACCCAGCAAATGCCTTGGTGAAATCCTGATCTTGCAGTAATGGGGCCTCTCAGGGTTTGTCCCCTTCCAAATGCCTTTGTTTGATTTTTTTTTATGCCCTACTATGCAGATGGAAAAGCTACCTAGAGTTTCTTAAATATTAATACAAATAAGACTTAGCATAAAAGGAAAAGGGGGTGGGCAGGGAAAAGGCAAACAAGCAAACCCAGTCTCTGAATTATTGACGGTTCTTATAACAACTAGCTGGGATGGAAGTAGTTGCTTAAGGTTAATAGATCTGGAGAAACAGCCTGGGTGACCCAACCCTCCTAGAATTTACTGTAAGGCAGCCTGAAGTTGTTGGCCTTACAGAATGTGGCCTCCGGCTTCCCAGGCCTAGCAAGAATGTACTGCTTTTTTTGTTACTCTGGTCCCCACCGACAGGCTCACGTTATAAATAAGAAACTAGTATTGCGAGTTTGTAGGATGAGAGTGTTAATTCCTGTGTCAAGATGAAGCCAGCGTGAGGAAGAATTAACCTCCTGCAGTAAAATTGCTCTGCAGCTGATAGCTGCAGCCGTTTGCAAAATGAAATAAATGGATGTGTGCACGCAGTAATGCACAGAATCGCAAGGTAGGGCTGGGAAGGAATCCGACCGGAATCCCCGGAGTGATGCTGTCAGTCAGCACAGACAGTATTGAGCTCAGTATATTTTCTTCTGTTCAACTTGGAAAGTTCAGAACGGAAGGTAAAAGGAACTGAGAAGAGAAATGAAAGCAAGAAAGAGGAAATTGCAAAGGTAGATCAAATATTATTTATGTACGCCACAACAGCAGCAATAACTTTATTAGCCCAAAGGTGGAAATTGCAAGAATTACCAATGATTGAGGAATGGCAGACGAAGATGATGGACTAAGCGGAATTAGCCAAGCCGACTGGTAGAATCCGGAACCAAGATGACCAAAAAAATTCAAAGAGACTGGAGTAAATTTATTTGGTATATGAATAATTACTGTAAAAATTGTGAAGACACTAGCGGGACTGAAATAAACCCTGCAACGAATTTTTTTAAAAAAAACTTTTTAGACCAAAGAGAAAAAGTTGGTTATAAGGATACAAAGGTCAGAAGTCGAACATTTAAAGACTTGAAAATAGAAAACCTGTTGAAGGGATGGAGGGAAGTCACAAGCTCAGCAGAGCATAGGGTATATTTGTTTGTTATTGGAATGTTGGAAATACTGTGTTAAAAAGGAAATTAATAAAAATTATATTTTAAAAAAGAAAGAAGAAGAAGAAGAGTTTGGATTTCATATCCCGCTTTTCACTACCCGAAGGAGTCTCAAAGCGGCTAACATTCTCCTTTCTCTTCCTCCCCCACAACAAACACTCCGTGAGGTGAGTGGGGCTGAGAGACTTCAGAGAAGTGTGACTAGCCCAAGGTCACCCAGCAGCTGCATGTGGAGGAGCGGAGACACGAACCCGGTTCCCCAGATTACGAGTCTACCACTCTTAACCACTACACCACACTGGTGGTGAACGTCACAGGTTGAATCCCTGTTTTCTATTAATTAATTAATTGCTATTATTTGTTTCAGTTTTTTAAACCTGCCCTCAGGCAGGGCAGGGCACAGCTACTTAAAATTAAATACCAAGGGACTTCCGGTTTGGTGCCGGCTAATGGCGGACGGGAGTCTGACGGCTCCGTCCTCCGAAAGGCTTTAGGGATCTCCGTGCCTGCGCCACGGGTCCCTTAAAGCCACGGGAAGAGCGTCCCGTGGACCGCCACCCTCGTGGGTCCCAGACGTGCCACCCCCGCTCCTGATTGACCCTCGTAAGGGGGAAAATCAGGCGAGCGGAGCCCCGGTACGGGACTGAAGAGGGGACTGCCTTCGGAGGAACAAAGCAGCGATCCCGCCAAACTTGAGCACCAGATACTTCCTACCTAGAACTTTTAGAAGAAACTCTGTAAGTAACGATTTTGAACTGACTTGGATTTGTGGAGATTAATAACTTACAGAGAAAAGTTGAAAGGAAGCCTGCTCCCTTTGAACTGTTTGCCGGAGCTTGGTAGCGCTAAAAGACTAAAGCCGCGACTAACGGAAAAGTTTTGCGAACTCTGCCAAACTTTTTAAAAGTGGATTAAAAGTTGTTTTGAAGTTGTTTTAAGACTTAAAAACAGGAGATATGGCAAAAGAAGACACCGCTCTCCCTCAGGATTAGGATTCCGGGCTGTTAGCGGGCTGCAGTAAATTATTGCCATTTTTCTCTTTGTTACTGTATCAGTGACTGTTTACCAGTGGAGACAATTTAGATACTTTGTGGCCAGTTACATCGTATTATAGAGACTTGGTGGTTACACTGCAAAGGAATTACAGTTACTGGCTTGGGCTATTTAAAAACTAAACTCTTTTTGACTGCAAAATACTTTGTGACTTTAAAATTTGGAACTCTGTGCCTAGAAGTTAAACTACCGGACTTGCGTGAAACTCCTGGCTCAGCGCTCCCTTTGTTCTCAGGAGTGAGTTGCTGGCCACCTGGTGTTTACTTTTAAGACTGTTGGCTTTCCCTGTGAATGACTGAAACGGTTACCACAGCAACTGGAGTGACCTTGAGATTACAATTACAGAGCTCACAGGATATGCATGAGGCTACAAGATCAAAAACAGCTAGCTCTACACAAAGAAAAGGCTCCTTTTCCCTACCTTTACAAGAACAGATGGAGAAACTAGCTGCAAGTGTTGCAGAAATAGCAGAAGGACTTAAAAATGTGACGGAGGGGTTGAAGCAAACGCAGGCTTCAGTCAACTCAGTTAATGACACAGTTAACTCTGCAATAGAAAAACTTCAAGTCGATTTAAAAGCTGATATTAAAAATTCCACTGATACATTGGAGAGATCAATTGGCCAGATTGAGGAGAATGTAAGAAAGAACAGAGACCAAATAAATAACATAGCACAGGAAGTAACAACATTGAAAAAGGACTCTGAGCAATTTAAAGTGGTTCATGAGAAAATAAAAAAAGTGGAACAGAAATTGGACAATATAGATTTGGAGAACCTGGAGAGTATTGGCACACGACAGAGAACTGTGGAAGAATCTCTTGCTTTTCTTCAACTCCACCAGAGGGAGGGGAACATCCGAATCAGGGGTCTTCCGGAATTGGAAGAAGGAGACTTGAAAGCTTATATTGTGAAGTTATTTTCTTCATACTTGGGAATTGGAAGAGGTAAACGTTGCAGCTCGCATAGTGAAGGCCTTCAGATTTGGGCCTAGAGGATCCAGGGGAAAGAAAGGTGCCAAAACAGTCAGCGACTGTTTGCTGGTGTTGCACGATAGAAACGACAGAGACTTCTTTCTGGATCTGCATTACAAAAATAACCTGGTGGTACAGTGGAGTAAAGTCATCTTTTATAAGGATATCCCCAGATTCTTTTTGGACAATTCTTTTTGGAAAAAGTAATACTCGCATATCAACGACCTGTTGCTGACTTTGTCTATTAAAGTAAACAATTCTCAGATCGGACTTTCCAGAAGGACTTGCTTTTACGTGGAAAGGAACAAAGATAAGAATCAAATCTCTGGCCGAAAAGCAAAAATTCTTCGATAAACATCTGGAAGAGCTCAAAGGGTCATTTGAACCACCACCTCTACACAGACGCCCAGGAGTACTTCCACCGCCAGGGACACCAGGACCAAGTGAAAAGGACCCAGAGGAAGACAAGAAAGCAGAAGCAACTGGAGGAGAGGACTAACAAAGAAAAATGGCATTTAAATTAATGACATGGAATGTTCGGGGATTGAATCAGAGACCAAAGAGACGCAGAGTATTCTATGGACTGGAAAAGAAGAATTTGGATATTATTTGTTTACAGGAGACACACATTGTTCGGCGACATAGAAGATTACTACAAAACAAAAAACTAGGCCAAGAGTTCGTATCATCTGATAAAGTCAAAAAGAGGGGCGTGGTAGTATATGTAAAGGAGAAATATAGCCCAAAACAGCTATTTAAAGATGAAGAAGGGAGGTACATCGCAATCGAAATTAAAATACAAGGCGAAAAATTTTTGATCCTGGGACTTTACGCACCAAATGATGGAAAGTCAATTTTCTACAAAAAAATACATGACCTGCTGCTGGATTATTTGGATTACAAATTAGTTTGCCTGGGAGATTTTAATGGTGCAGTTTCCACTCTAATGGATAGATCCCAAAGAACCAAATTAACAAATGATGGGAAACTACCTAAGACTTTTTTCGAAATGGTGGATAACCTAAATTTGGAGGATGCTTGGAGGTTGAAAAATCCCACCGATACCGAGGCAACGTATTACAGTGAATCCCAGCAGTCATGGTCGAGGATAGATTACATCTGGATATCGAATGAGTTGGCACCGAAAATACAAAAAGCAGAAATCGGCCCAAGGACTTACTCAGACCATAATCCTGTACAGGTAACCCTTAAAATGGTTTCCAAGGGTTCCTTCAGATGGAGGATGGATGACGCATTGATGAGAGATGCCAAGCTGGTAGAAAGAGCTGAGAAAAAAATGAAGGAGTATTTTCAAATTAATTGGAATTCGGAAGTAGAAAAAAGAATAGCTTGGGATGCAAGTAAAGCGGTAATGAGAGGATTTCTCATAAGTGAAAAAGCAAAAAAGAAGAAACTACAAAATGCAGAAATGGAAAGGTTGTTGAAATTAATTAAAGCGAAGGAAAAAGAACTGAGAGGACATCCCAAATGTGTTAAAATTCAAAAAGAAATCAAATACTTGCAATCCCAATATGCAAATATTATGAACCAAGATATCGAATGGAAAGTGAAAATGATGAAACAAAGAACATTTGAATCTGCAAATAAATGTGGAAAACTACTAGCTTGGCAACTCAAGAAAAGACAAAAGGCAAATGTCATCAGCAACTTAGCAGTGAATGGCAAAACAGTGGAGAACCCGGAGGAAATCAGAAAGTGTTTTCAAAAATTTTATAAGCAACTGTACAAGGAGGAGAGGATAAAAGAAGAAGAGATAGACCGATTTCTGCAACAACATAATCTGCAAAAAGTCCCAGAGGAAAAACTAACAATTCTCAACCACCCAATATCGACTCAAGAGATTGAGGATGCAATTAAAAACATGCAACTTGGAAAGGCACCAGGACCGGATGGACTTACTGCAAAGTTCTACAAGACTCTTAAAGACTGGCTTTCGCAACCTTTGAAAGAAGTTTGCAATAAAATATTGGAAGGAGATAGGGCACCAGAGACGTGGAAAGAAGCCTTTATCACACTGATTTTAAAACCAAATACAGACAGAACTCAAATGAAAAATTATCGTCCAATTTCCCTTTTGAATGTGGATTATAAAATTTTTGCAAATGTTATGGCTACAAGATTAAAAAGAGTGCTGAAAGATTATATACATAAAGATCAAGCGGGTTTCCTTCCAGGAAGACAGATAAGTAATAATACAAGAATTATTGTGGACATTTTAGAAAAACTGGAAAGAAACATAAATACAGAGGCAGCACTACTGTTTATTGATGCGGAGAAAGCCTTCGACAGGGTATCTTGGATGTTTATGAAAAAGAACTTGGAAAAGATGGGAGTTGGAGAAAGATTTTTAAATGGCATTAAAGCCATTTATACAGAACAAAGAGCAAAAATAATAGTAAATGGTGTGATATCGGAGGAAATTCAAGTTGAAAAAGGAACAAGACAAGGGTGCCCTATCTCCCCTCTATTGTTTATAACGGTCCTGGAGGTCCTTTTAAGTATGATACGAAAGGAGAAACAGATAAAAGGAATTAGGGTGGGAGAGAAAGAATATAAACTACGCGCCTTCGCGGATGATCTGATGCTATCCCTGCAAGAACCGGAAGGCAGTGTCCCCAAGGCTTTGGAGTTAATTGAACAATTTGGGCGAGTAGCTGGCTTCAAATTAAATAAACAGAAAACCAAAGTTTTAAGTAAAAATATGAGTGCAGAACAGATACGAAGATTACAAGAAGGCACGGGCCTCAACTTTTGTTAAATCTGTAAAATATCTAGGTATCAATCTCACAGCAAAAAACATTAACCTGTACAAAGACAACTATGAAAAACTGTGGACAGAGATAAAGAAAGACCTGGAGATATGGACAAGACTGAAATTGTCGTTAATGGGTAGAATAGCAGCGATTAAAATGAATGTCCTACCAAGGATGCTGTTTTTATTCCAAGCCATACCAATCTTGGACAAAATGGACTGTTTTAAGAAGTGGCAAAGGGACTTATCGAAGTTTATATGGCAGGGCAAAAAGCCTAGAATTAAGTTTAAGATTTTGACAGACTCTAAAGAGAGAGGAGGCTTTGCCCTGCCGGACTTAAAACTTTATTTTGAAGCAGCGGCCTTTTGCTGGCTAAAAGATTGGTTCAAATTAGAAAATGTAGATGTGCTGGACTTGGAAGGACATGACAATATGTTTGGATGGCATGCATACCTTTGGTACGACAAAGCTAAAATCCACAGAACTTTTAAGAGCCATATAATTAGGAAATCTCTGTATCAGGTTTGGACTAGGTATAAAGACTTACTAGAGAGAAAGACTCCTAGATGGTTATCACCAGTGGAGGCCAAGGCCTATAAGAGACCAAACATGTCTGCAAGTTGGTTACGATATATGGATATATTGCAGCAGGAAGGGGACTCATTTAAGTTGAAAAGTTATGATCAAGTTAAAAATCAAGTCCCTGACTGGCTGCAATATTATCAGGTATATGAAACATTTAAACTAGATAAAAAAATTGGTTTTCAAGTGGAAAAATCAAAACTGGAAACAGAACTGATTGAATCGAACTTTAAAAACCTTTCCAAGATGTATAACTTGTTGCTAGAGTGGCATACGAAAGATGAATTGGTTAAATCAACAATGATAGACTGGGCAAAAGATGTGGGTCATAATATTATGATGGATGACTGGGAGAGATTGTGGCAGAAAGGTATCAATTTTACAGCATGTAATAGTTTAAGAGAAAATGTTATGAAAATGTTATATAGGTGGTATCTGACACCAGTTAAACTAGCTAGAATGAATCCTAAAATGTCGGATGTGTGTTGGAAATGTAAAGTGTCGAAAGGTACCTTTTATCATATGTGGTGGTCGTGTCCAAGGGTAAAGGCCTTCTGGGATAAGATTTATAATGAGCTTAAGAAGGTAATGAAAATTACATTTTCTAAGAAACCAGAGGCTTTGCTTTTGAGCATGACCAACGAAGAGATACCCAGTCAGGATAGAGTATTTTTTATGTATGCCACGACAGCAGCTAGGATTTTATTAGCAAGAACTTGGAAGGGTGAAGAGATACCAACAGTGGAAGAATGGCAGATGAAGTTGATGGAGTATATGGAACTTGCAGACCTGACTGCCAGGATCCGAGACCAGAGGGAGGAGAAGGTGTCGCAAGATTGGAAGAAATTTAAGGATTACTTAGTTAAGCATGTTAAATTGAATGTTTGAATATTTGTGCAGAAATATATAAAAGAATCGGCTTTAGAAGTTTAAGGTTAGATATGGTGATTTTAGAAGAAATTTTGATGTGATAGATGTATATGTATAAGAAGAAGTTAAGATATAGAAGGTAAGCTAAGGAATATATTGGTTTAGATAAATTTAAGGAGCATTAGGATATCGTGTATGAGTTAATGAGAAAAGAATTGAAGCTACCTAAAAAGTATATATGTTTTTGAAGACAGAAAAGGGATCAGGGGAAGTCCCCTTTAAGAAGTTGATGGAAAAGTAGAGAAACAAAGAAAGAATTAGAAAGGTTTGTATAAGTTTTCTTATTTTGTATTGTATTGTTATGTTTTTATTGTTGATTATGTTTTATGTTTTACTGTGTTTATGTATGTTGTATGTTGTTTTTGTTTTGTTTCTATGAAAAATAATAAAATCTTTAAAAAAAAAAAAAAAATTAAATACCAAAACCAGTTTAAAACAAATTAACAGTCTCAGGAACAGGGTCAACCCTAAAAATACAAACCCCAGGTGTCCAGGTGAGGGGCTAAAAGAGCTGTGTCTTCAGCGGACGACAGAAAACAAATACTTACTCCTATGATTTATATATCCTGTTCTTCCTCCCAGAGGAAAATAATAAAAAAATAATTAATTTTAAAAGGGGGGAATAATAAATGATATTCATATTTCATATTCATATTTTGTGCTGTTGGGATAGATATGGGGTAAGACAAGTAAAGGTGTGCATCTAATTGATGGGTGTAAAAACAGGATCACCGGCATTTGAAACAATAACAGCAGAGAGCTGCAAGCAGGAAAAAAAGAGAGAATATGCCCCGGAGTCTCCCTGCAGCCTGCACATGGCAAAGGCAGAACTGAATTATAGCCACATTACACAAAGAGTCCAGCAATAAGTCCTCTTGTTACTTGCTGGCTGCAGGCCGTGCCGGATAATTGAATTCATTTGGAATAGATTCTCCGTCTCGAATTTGCTGTGGGAGCTAATAGCATCCTGTCTTTCAAATTCGAGGAAAATCCATAGTTGTCTGAGGGCCAAATGAGATGGTACATGGGAGGTGTGCGAACGGCCTCCTGGTTATTTTATTTCATTTTTAATCGAAAATGAGAGTTGAAGGCTGCAGTCAAGAGATGGAGAGTGCAGTGTTAGGAACACAGATGTATAAGCTAGGTGCCAAATGGCTCCTTAAGCAAGGGTTACCGTTGAAACCTATCCATTCTTAAAGAAATCAGCCCTGAGTGTTCCCTGGAAGGACAGATCCTGAAGCTGGGGCTCCAGTACTTTGGCCACCTCATGAGAAGAGAAGACTCCCTAGAAAAGACCCTGATGTTGGGAAAGATGGAGGGCACAAGGAGAAGGGGACGACAGAGGACGAGATGGTTGGACAGTGTTCTCAAAGCTACTAACATGAGTTTGGCCAAACTGTGGGAGGCGGTGAAAGATAGGCGTGCCTGGCGTGCTCTAGTCCATGGGGTCACGAAGAGTCGGACTTAACGACTGAACAACAGCAACCGTTGAAAAAACGGACCATTTTTTAGAGCCAGTGTGGTGTAGTGGTTAAGAGTGGTAGACTCGTAATCTGGTGAACCGGGTTCGCATCTCCGCTCCTCCTCATGCAGCTGCTGGGTGACCTTGGGCTAGTCACACTTCTTTGAAGTCTCTCAGCCTCACTCACCTCACAGAGTGTTTGTTGTGAGGGAGGAAGGGAAAGGAGATTGTTAGCTGCTTTGAAAGCAATAATCAATGTCCTGTACTATAAAATAAATAAGACAGTATTGTAGATGATGAAAAAAATTTAATTTTTGTTTTTTACTTGCTCTTATGATAGTCATTGTTTGGATGGGGGACTTTTATCCATTTCCACAGTCACACAATCAACCTGTCAGCTGAACTGGGTTGCACACAGTCACAAAAACAAATGAACCGAAAAAGCCTCAAAAACAAAACGCAAAATAAATAGCAAAACCAAAAGCGCCAAATACAGCGGTAACTTGGTTCTCGAACTTAATCCATTCCGGAAGTCCATTTGACTTCTGAAATGTTTGAAAACCAAGGCGTGGCTTCTGATTGGTGCAGGTGCCCCCAAAAGAATAGCCATCAGCCACATCGGATGTTCGGCTTCCGAAGAACATTTGAAAACCGGAACATTTACTTCCAGGTTTTTGGTGTTTGGGAACCAAGGCGTTTGAAACCAAGGCATTTGAGAACCAACCATGGTAGCACTGTAATCATCCATACCCATTGCTCTCGTGGGCAAGATGACTGGGCCAGTTTTTAGCTGTCTCGGTGATCCTTTTGGACTGAAAGGCAGGGATATATATATATGTGTGTGTGTTAATTAATAAATAAAAAATAAGGAACAATTAGCCAACAGGTAATTCTGCCATGTCTCTGGCTCAGGGAGTGTTTGAATTATTCAGTCCCAGCTGATGCACATGCAGAGAGCAGAATTGCTGGTCCCAGCCAGCGGCTGCTTAGAAGCAGGAAAGGTCAGAGCTGTGAATTCTGGAGACTCAGGGGTATATTTTCTGGGGAAGGACAGGGATACTTTGCTGGGTTCGCAGGGGCTCTTAATTGTTTTATTTCTCCAGGCACGCCACTTTTTTTCCTCCCAGGCTTGGAAGTGCACCCTTTGGGAATTTCGGGGCTGGGTTAATGGTGAGCAACACTGTCAGTCATTAAACCTTGGCTAGTCGACCCGTCACCAGGTGGTGCCTGGAAGAAATCTCTCCCCAGGGTACAGAGCTTGCATAATTAAGGCCTTTATGGAGGGTTTTTTTTTTGTTTTTAAAAAAAGATGAATCCACATTTGGTTACAGTTGGATAAATGATGGCAGATTAGATACCCTGTTGGTTTGTTCTGGTCTGCTGGTTCTTGCTGCTTCGTGGACTCCAGGTGAGGAGAGTCTGTCTTGCGTTTGCTCCTTTTATGATGATGACTTCTACACTCGCCTGCCTACTTCAACATCCTGGAGAATCTCCAGTGTGTTTCTTTCCCCTCTCCAAAGGCGATGGGGTCGAATTAAACTTAAGAAACGGCATTTTTGCTTACTTGCTGTGATTGCAAAGCAGAAACCATTGACTATTTTTGTGTGTGTTTACTTCAGTTGCCACAAAGTTCTTAATGAAAGGGTTCTACTCTGTGCTGGTGCATGTCATAAAAGGAACATGAAGCTCTGTTGAATCATAGAATTATAGTGACGGGAGCCAGCCCGTCCTGTGCGAATGATCAGTCTCACACCGGTGTGTGTTGAAAGAGTCTGATGACTCTAAGGGCTTCAGGAGCTTTATTTATACAAAAGCATACAGGAACCTTTCACCATATTTGGACTACATTCTTGCATCAGCCAGGGGTATGGAAGTGCCATATATGGGTAGGGTGGGACTACATTCTTGCATCAGCCAGGGGTATGGAAATGCCATATCTATGTGGGTTAATGGGCCTGTGTGCATGCGATCTTCACTGCACCCAGTTAGGTGTGGTATACGTTGGTGTATGGTCTCTCTGATAAGGGCGGTCTGTGGCTCTGTGTCATATACGCCCAAACGGCCAGTTTCCCTACATTATAGGATCATAGAATTGTAGAGGTGGAAGTGACCCTGAGAATCATCTAGTCCAACCCACTACAAGCTGTCCCACACTGGGATCGAACCTGCAACCTTGATGCTATTCCGAAATAACATATTTTCAAGTAAATTGTGCTTAGTTCCAAGTGCTGTGATTCCTGCATTGCGCAGACGTCATGGTGCATCTGCAGCAGCCCAACTGAACGCCTTCATCTGCCCCAGCTGCAACAAAACACGTCTCTCCTGTTATCAGTCTGTACAGCCACAGCAGGCGCTGTAATTCTCCAACGATTTGACTTCACCCTCAAAGGTTCACTCCTCCATTGTCTCCCAAGGCACATGGATGCCAACAACAGTGGGCTGGATGATCCTCAGGGTCCCTGCCAACTCTATATTTCTATGGTTCCCAGTACACTAAGGCTGCAATCCGAATGTTTGTCTGCCACTGCCAAAGCTTTGCAGACATATTGCTATTTTCGGCGGCGGCAGCAGAAGGTGTTCTTGGCAGGGGGCAGGCAGGTTGGACTTGATCCTTGTTTTAGTTTCAGGCTGGCACTGCAGTCAGGTCCACATCAGACCTGACATCAGTCGGCACAGGCTGCGTGGGAAGTTTTATGTCTCATTTTAGTTATTTGTTAAATTTACGTACCACCCTTTGTCCGAAGATCACAGGGCGGTTTACAGCATAAAAACACAGAATGCATAACACAAGAACCCAAACCAAACAATTCGGGATCCAGCAGATCCTGAGCAACTTTGGCCCTGCCCTGCCCCACCCCTGCACCACTCTGCTGACAGAGATACCCTCAGCAGGCTTTGGGCTCGCTCACCTGTTCTGCAGGTGGAAGTCCAGGAGGAGGGCAGCTATGCCAGCAGTAGCTGAATCCACCCTCCCCCCCCCAAAAAAAAACCTGGCAGAAAGGGGAATTGGTAATGCAGCCCTAAACTTTGAAGCAAAACTCCCAGGTGTGAGGAATGCTGTTCCTTCTTCCAAAAACGTCAGGTCCTCTTGTCTATTGGGTCAGGGTATCAGCCAGGGCCCAGAGAGCAAGGAGCCAAGGCAAGGCAAGCTTTTATTTCTGTTAACTTCTCAGCTGCTGCAGCACCCAGTCCTAAAGCAGAGGGCTAGCAATCCTTACTTGCCACAATGGCTATGCTCTGCCAACACATTGGAGGCGCAACGCGTGGCTAATAAGTATGATAAATGTATTGTTAGTAGTAGTTAGAACAGGCTTCCTCAACCTCGGCCCTCCAGATGTTTTGAGACTACAATTCCCATCATCCCTGACCACTGGTCCTGCTAGGGATCATGGGAGTTGTAGGCCAAAAACATCTGGAGGGCCGAGGTTGAGGAAACCTGAGTTAGAATATAACCCAAAATTTACAAATCACGAACATCATTATATAATGTATGTATTAAGTCCGTAAACAAGAAATAGTCAACGTAATGAATTGCTGTCAGGGAACACCACGACGCAGGAAGAATGCCTTTCAATAGATAATGTTCAACAGTATTGTAGTGGTGGGTGCTCCAACGTGTAGGTTGGTCACTGTTATTTTTGTTTTCATACTTTGTATGTAATGTATTTAATTTTCTTATTAGCTGGCGAAGATTCATCTTCGAAACAGTTGACATACTCCGGAAACACTGTTCTGCCTGTTTACTGTTCATTACTGAATTCTACGACACGGTTGGCGCTGTGGTCTAAACCACTGAGCCTCTTGGGCTTGCCAATCGGAAGGTCGACGGTTCGAATCCCCGTGACGGCGTGAGCTTCCGTTGCTCAGTCCCAGCTCCTGCTAACCTAGCAGTTTGAAAGCACACCAGTGCAAGTAGAT
>OFHV01002513.1:0-63354 GCA_900245895.1 Lacerta bilineata
AATTATAATCCTGAAAGAAGTGCCCCCCACACCTCTTGAGAAAGAGAGATAAATACCCAATTCTATAGCAAAACCCTTCTAAAAAAGCCAAACTCAAAAATATTTTTTAAATTGGGAATAGCCTGAAGGGTTATCCTTCAACTTTAAAGGAAGGAGAAGGAGGCTTGATAATCCAGAGGATGCAGACATTTTCTTCAGAAAGTACAAAATAGCTGAACTGGGAGTAAAAAAAACCAACAATTAGAAGAAAAACCCCAACCAGAAATCTCCACGCCAAGACAGCAACTCAAGAGAAGTGAATAAATAATAAGGTTTTCAGAAATTAAACAACATTTTATCTGAATAAATAAATAAATGAATCTCAAAATTTCTCTTGGAATGTGAATGGATTAAAACAATAAAAACTAGATAGAAATAGAATATTTTCATATATTATTTAAACAAAAAAATGATATACATGTCGTCAGGGAAACGCATATTTCAAAAAAGAAAATAATAAGATTATTAATAAACCCAAAATTAGGACAAGAATTCGTAGCTGTGGATGAAGTTAAAAAAAAGGAGTAGTGATATATGTAAGACCAGGCCTAGAACCACAACTAATATTTTCAGATCCGGAAGGTAGGATAATTATATTGAAAATAAATTATCCTCGGAGACAACAATATATATAACAGGAATATATTGCGCCAAACACAAATAAAGCAGAGTTTTTTTAAAAGGTTGAACAAAATTGTTTGGAATATGTCGAAGGGAAAATGGTAATGCTAGGAGATCTGAATGGCGTCACTGATCCAAAAATGGATAGAACAGGAAATAGGAAGGAGAATAAAAAAGGGGAAACATACCATTATCCTTTTTTCAATATGATAGAAACTTAAATTCTGAAAGATGCCTGCCGAGATTTGAAAAAATTGAGGCCGAAAGAGGAATTATACGTTCTTTTCAGATTCTAAAAAGGTTATGGCAAGCAGAATAGACGCCATTTGGCTTTCATCAGAGCTGTTTAAAGTAGAATTCAGGAAAAACTAAAATTTACTATCCCTAGGAATTAATATCAGATCAAACCAGATTTTCACCTACATTCTAAATTCAGAATGGAAGTCAGGTATTTAAAAAATGGAAATTGAAAGGATACTTCATTATTATACGCACCGAAAAAGTAATAAAACGGCGCAAAAAAAAGAAATACAGGATTTTTCAAATAAAATAAAAATAAGACTCCAGAATTAAAACAATAATGGGACACCAGTAAGAGGCGGTGATTAGAAGGATATATTTTATAAATAAATCAAAAGCCATACAAAAAAAGAAAAAAAAAAAGGAGAAAAAGGAAATCTTAGAAAGAATTTAGAAAAAAAAAATCAAAATTTAAAAAACTGAAATTTATATGTTGAAAACAAAATACAAAATTAAATAGAACAAAGAAAATGGATGGAACTTAAAAATTTGGAGAACAAAATAATTTTGACATTCGGCAAACAAACCGGGTAAATATTTTGGCATGGCAAATTGAGAAAAAAAGAGAAAATGAAAAAAATTGATTAAACAGAATAAAAATAGGGGAAAACAACTATTGATAAACCACAAAACAATAAATTGAAAATATTTGGTCCAATATATGAAGAATTAATAAAGTATTAACAGACAAAAATAAAAGGAGAATAAGGCAATATTTGGAAAAATAATAAAATTGAGAACTTAATATAAAAGAAGTTAAAGAATTAGACATCCCACTAAATAACAAAAATAACAAGTAAAATAAAAACTTAATTAAAATGATATAAATCAAAGGGAAACACTTGCGAGCAGTCGCCCAAAACTGGCGCTTTCGACCAATAGGAAACATTATCTATCAAAAAATTAGAGGATATTTTTGGCAGGCCCCCCTACTTTGAGATAATGATGAATCACACATTACAAAGCACAAATTCCGGATTCCTGGAAAGAAGCATATGTAACAAAATCTGATACAGATAATGAAAAAAATGTCAAATACAGACCAATTTCCTTGTTAAACAGCGATTATAAAATTCTTGCTGGAATAATAGCAAATAGATTTTAAAAAGGAATTGCCAAAAAAGTTAATACACCCTAGCCAAGTGGGTTTTATTACCGGGGAGACAACTGTACAATAAACAATCAAGGAATATTGTAGATATTAATAGAATAACTTGGAATTTAAAATTAGAAAAAAGGCCAGCCTTATTATTGTTTAGTACGGGGAGAAAGCATTCGATAATGTCTCATGCGAATTTTCATGAAAAAACAAAGTTTGAAATAAATCCGGTATAGAGGGAAGAATCCAAAAAAAAAGCCTCAAAGCAATATTATAATCACAAAGCAAGGCTTATAATAAATGGAATTTAAACAGAAAGTCTTTTCTATTCAAAGGGAACAAGGCAGGGATGTCCTCTCTCGCATCGTATTATTCATTTTGACAATAAGAAATTCTTTTACAAAAACATCAGAAATAAAAGGAAAATAAAAGGAATAATAATTGGTAAGAACTCTTACAAAGTGCGGGCCTTTTGCAGACGATATCATTAATAACCACCCAGCAAGACCCGATAGAAGGCTATACTGGCAGCTCTGGAGACAATTAAAGAATATGGGAAACTAGCAGATATTGAAAATAAACTATCAAAAAAACATCATTACTTAACTAAAAAATTTAGAGTTAAAAGCAGAAAATAAAAGAACTTTACAACAAAACAACAGGATAGAGGATTAAAAATAATCCGTCAAATACTTGGGGATTTGCTTAACCTGCCAAAAGTATTAATTTACTATGAAGACACACTACGTGAAAACATGGTGAAAGACATTAAGAAAAGCATGGAAAGATATGGAGCCAGGCTTGCATATCTATCATTATTGGGGGTAGAATTTCAGTGTTCAAGATGAACATACTCCCCAAGATGATATTCTTATTTCAATCCATTCCAATTTTGGGGGGCATGAAGTGCTTTAAAGATTGGAAAAAAGAACTAACAAAATTCATTTGGAACGGGAAAAAGCTCCGAATAAAATTTCAATTATTGGCTGACAGTAAGGAGAGGGGAGGTTTGCACTGCCTAACCTAGAATTATACCATGCTGCTGCAGGGCTATTATGGATAAAAGAATGGATTATATTGGAAAACCCGGGGATATTAGACTTGGAGGGATTTGATAATTGATTTAGTTGGCATTCCTATTTGTTATACGACAAGGTTAAGGTCCACAGGGGTTTTCTAAACCATTTAATAAGAAAATCTTTATATAACATCTGGTCGAAAATATAGAGGAATTTTGGAACCAAAAATACCCCTGTGGACCTCACCAGTGGAAGTCATCACAGTAAAAAAAACGAATATGGAGGGGAGGTGGGCCACATACCAAACACTACTAGAAAAACATCAAGAGGAATGGTCTTTAAAAAAATATGAAGAGGTTAAGGAATATCTGAATGACTGGCTACAATATTTTCAGATCCACCAAAGATTCATAATAGATAAAAAAATGGGTCTTGCAAAAGAAAGATCAAAGTTTGAAAAAGAATTAATACAAAGTAAAGGTAGATATATCTCACGTATGTACAATTTATTATTAGAGTGGGATCTTAAAGAAGAACAGGTGAAATCTACAATTAGAATTAGACTGAACCAGATGAGAAATTAAATAAGAGTTAATAAAGAGATAAAAAGGAATGAAAAGAAAAACTTATAATTGTGCGATAAATATTGATAAAGAATAGCAGAAACATCGAGTTTAATTGGAAGTCTTTTTATTTAACATCAAGAATGTTTTATTTTGTGGAAATTATGTTACAAACTTTGTTCTTGATTTTTGTATTGGATTGTTTCTTAGTAATATTGTAAATATCTTTATTCTTCTACTACTCTTTCTTCTTCTGCCTTTTCTTTTTCTTCTTCCTTTTTGTTATGTCTTAATGTACTTTCATTAAGTACATCGAAAAAACTAAGATCATGGCCACTGGTCCCATCACCTCCTGGCAAATAGAAGGGGAAGAAATGGAGGCAGTGAGAGATTTCACTTTCTTGGGTTCCATGATCACTGCAGATGGTGACAGCAGTCACAAAATTAGAAGACGCCTGCTTCTTGGGAGAAAAGCAATGACAAACCTAGACAGCATCTTAAAAAGCAAAGACATCACCTTGCCGACAAAGGTCCGTATAGTTAAAGCTATGGTTTTCCCAGTAGTAATGTACGGAAGTGAGAGCTGGACCATCAAGAAGGCTGATCGCCGAAGAATTGATGCTTTTGAATTATGGTGCTGGAGGAGACTCTTGAGAGTCCCATGGACTGCAAGAAGATCAAACCTATCCATTCTCAAAGAAATCAGCCCTGAGTGCTCACTAGAAGGACAGATCCTGAAGTTGAGGCTCCAGTACTTTGGCCACCTCATGAGAAGAGAAGACTCCCTGGAAAAGACGCTGATGTTGGGAAAGATGGAGGGCACAAGGAGAAGGGGACGACAGAGGATGAGATGGTTGGACAGTGTTCTCGAAGCTACTAACATGAGTTTGGCCAAACTGCGAGAGGCAGTGAAGGATAGGCGTGCCTGGCGTGCTCTGGTCCATGGGGTCACGAAGAGTCGGACACGACTGAACGACTGAACAACAACAACAATGTACTTTATTTTTAATGTTGCTGTGTTTGTTAGATGTCTGAATGTTGTTGTTTTTTTAAAATTAATAAAGTTTATTTAAAAAAAAATAAAATAAATAAGGACGCTGGCCTGTCCATCACAAATTGTTACATCTAACTTTGCCCAGTAACTCTGCCTGACCCAATCCTAACTAAGGCCAGTGTCCGGACCACTCCCCACAGGACAGGGATTTAGTGTCTTGCCAGGCCCCAACCGCAACACGTGCTCTTACTCAAGGTAGAACCCGATTTGTAACGGACTATGCAGTTATTCTGTCCTCTTCCGGCTCCAGCCAGGATGGGAGTGTTTCTCTCCTGGCTGATGGCCCGTAACTTTAAAGTCAATAAATCTCGTTAATTAGCACGGACTCGCTTTGATTTATTGGGAAGAGATAAACACAGACACTAATGCCAGTCTTCGCTTCATCGCTGAAAAAGCTACTCTGCTGATGAGAGGAGAAAAGAATCTTGAGCACAGCAAAAGGGTGCTGGGCTGGGTTTGTTGGACTGTGACGCAGTATGAAGAACTCCGTGCCTATGCAGGAACTTTTAAACATTGCATCGCTCTGAGAATACTGCTTTGTTAACTTGAGAGTTAACTACGAACAGGCTGTCATGGCACTGATGCAGAACTTTCACTCAGATCTCTCTGGTGGTTACGTAGAGCACCTCTCCATGGTAAAGCAGGCCATTTTTCTTAGAAAACAGTTCCACCTCTGTGCTGCCTTCCCTCAGTGCTGCCAGCTTGTCTTTGGCGAAGGTGGCGGCCACCACCTGTTGCTGGAAATCAGAGACCGCCATGGCTGACTCTGCTGCTAGCTGTAGCTGTCCCAGGCTCAATATGTTTCGCAGCTCTAGAGTAGGGTCAACCCCCCACCACACACACACTTGGGCTTCCGGGATAGAACATTCATTCTGCCTGCTCGGTACATTTACGACACTGATATCAAACCTTGCGAAGAATTGATGCCAATGGATCAGCCTCTGATTGAGATGGTGTGTTGTCTGCCAGTACTTGAGGTTCCGATGGTCAGTACGTACTTTCACCTGGTGCTAGGCACCTTCCAGGAAATGTCTCCAGGCTGTAAAGCAGGCATGCGTAAACTCAGCCCTCCAGATGTTCGGGACTACAATTCCCATAATCCCTGACCACTGGTCCTGTTGGCTACGGATGATGGGAATTGTAGTCCCAAAAAATCTGGAGGGCCGAGTTTGCCCATGCCTGCTGTAAAGGCTTCTTTGATGGCCAGCAGCTCCTTTCCCCAGATGGTATAATTCCACTCCGAGGGATTCAACTTCCTCAAGTGGAGGGTGCAAGCAACACAGCGCCAATGGAGGGCATGACTAGGTGCTCAAAGCTGCCATAGTGGGTGCAGAACGTAGTCTTCCACTCATCCCCCACCCCCTGTATGCGGATGAGGTTATAGGCCCCCCTCAGGTCCAATTTTGTGTAGCTCTTTGCAGACCTCAACCTCTCCAATAACTCTCCAATGAGATGCAACGAGTAGCGAGTTGGAGCAATGATTTTATTTTATTTATTTAATTTTCAAAAATCCATGCATAGACCAAGTTCTGTCAAGGTTTTTTCCTTTTTCCACCAGGCTTCTTAGAAAGATAGATGAAACCTCTTCCCAGATTCTTGTCCAGAACAGTGGCGTAGCAAGCCTCTGCGCTGCTGGGGGCGGTGGCAGCGCAGATGCACCCCCCTGGGGGAGGGGCACGATGTGTGCGCCGTGACGTCATCATGACGTCACGACGCACGTGGATGCAGAAAAGGGGAATTTCCCCCTTTCCGCGGCTTTTTTTCGGCAGGGGGTGGTGGCCAGCGAGGAGGGGGTGACAAGCGTGACACCCCCCCTCGCTGGCCCCCCCGCCGAAAAAAGTGATGGGAAAGGGAGAAAAAGAGAAGCAGAACAGGCGCTTGGATGCGCCTGCTCTGCTTCCTTCCCCCCCCCCCTAGCGGTTTTTCGGGGGGGTGGGCCAGCGAAGAGGGGGTGTCATGCCAGTGACAAGTGTGACACCCCCCCTCGCTGCCCCCCCCCGCCGAAAAAAGCAGGCGGAAAGGGGAAAAAGAGAAGCAGAACAGGCGCTTGGATGCGCCTGCTCTGCTTCCTTCCCCCTCCTCCCAGTGGTTTTTTTCGGTGGGGGGTGGGCCAGGGAGGAGGGGGTGTCATGCCAGCGTGACACCCCCTCCTTGCTGGCCCACCCCCCGCCAAAAAATAGCCGCTGGAAGGGGGGAAAGGCGACATGGTCCCCCGTTCGGGGCCCGCCCGGCGGGGCGGGGTGAGAGGGGCCAGCCAAAGTGTCACCCCCCTCTCCCCTGGAACTAGGGGCGGCCCGCCCCCCTTGCGACACCCCTGGTCCAGAAACTCCCTCAAGGCGGCCAGTTCTGTTTCCGACATTGGGTAGAGGGGGCTCCTGGGGAACTGTGCCCCTGGGAGGAGGTCGATGTTGCAATCATAAGGGTTGATGAAGTGGCAACTGGTCTGCTTCCTTCTCACAGAAGACATCCCTGAAGGAGCAGTATTTGGGGGGCAGCTGGCTGTACTCACCAGTGAGAGGCCCCACCAGAGCTGCCTCCACTGCAGCAATGGTCTCTGTCACGGCTACTTTTGCCTTTGATGTTTGCTGTGAGTAACGGCCAGCTCAAGCGTTGAGCTTTAAGAGCTGTTTATTAGACATGGATAATTACAGAGTGATAAATCATGACTGCACTCCTAGCTAACAGACTTCCGGACTGGAATCCTCGCGCCTTTTCCAACAGAGGAAGTTTCGGGTCGCCCTAAAATGACGTCTGAACCTCCTTCTCCCCCTTTGTTCCCTCCCCTGTCTGCTACTGACAGCGTGAGTGCTTTCTCTTTCTTCCTGAGACGTCTGCAGAGGGGGGCTGGGTGACGTGGACGTATCTGTCGTTATTATCGGTAATTGCTCTCTATATTTACACTCCTCCCCCTGACTGGCTGACTCCCAACTTTCTCTCCCTGCTCTTTCCTCTATGCTCTCCCCCCTCTCTTCCCGAGCCATGCTTGGCTCCCTGACAGTCTCAGGTGAGATCCCCTAGGTCCAGGGGTCTGCAACCTTTAAGACAAAAAGAGCCACTTGGACCCATTTCTGAAGAAAAAAAAAAACCTGGGAGCCGCAAAACCATTGCGACATTTAAAACAAATATAACACTGCATATATTAAAACAAAATAAAAATTTCTTTCCAGTAGCACCTTAGAGACCAACTAAGTTTGTTCTTGGTATGAGCCTGTAACTGCATATATTGTTTCTGGTATGCATAACCATGTGCAAATAAGGCCGTTCAACGCCTTTTTGAAAGCCCTAGCAAACAACACAGTCCCTCCCAAATGCAGTATACCCCAATGCAGATGCTGCTTGAGTCACACAGAGGCTCCCCCAAGCAACCAACTAATGAAATAACAATAACAATATTAATGTTACCAATAATAGTAATACAAGTAAGAGGTCTCAACGAACCTTTCGCTTCTGGAGACTCCCCTGTGTTAGGCAACTAATAAATAGCATTAAGAACGGTGATAATATAAGGAAGAGGACCAGCAAAATTTTTGCTTGATGGCAAATTGCCCAGAGACTCCCACCCCAACCCCCATGTTAGGCAACTACTAAGTTAAATAACTAAGCAGGGCCCAGTATGGTTTCAAACTGGATGGGAGAGCATGTGTTGAGATACTTGTATTGCCGGGGGTTGGCTAGAGGACCCTCGGGTGTCCCTTCCAACTCCACAGTTCTATGATTCTAACAATATAAGCAAAAGGGTGAGTGCGTTTTTCACTCAAGGCCAGTGCATGCCCCCTTAAAAACAACAACAACAACACACCATCAAATCCCACTATGGCGCTTAATAGAGCAATTTCGTTGTTTCACACAAGGGGACAATGACAATGAAGATTTATTCTATATTCAATAGTAACAACACACGCCTTTAGTCCTTTGCAGGTTGCATAATCGGTTATGCTGCTGTTGTAAGAAAAATCTGCCCTTATTCCCTTATTTTATGGGGTACACAAGAGCCCTTGCAAAGTCCTTTGCAGGTTCTCCATTGGTAGGAGTAAAAAACAGAGGCCAACCAGAGAAGATTGAGAAGCAAAGCAAGCATGCTTATTATAAAGACATTTTAAAATCCCTCCTGGAGTCTAGCCCACCCCCAGAAACATCAATCACGGAAGAGGTGTAACCCAAGCTCATCACCCAGAAAAGGCCTTATCTGATGCCTCTTCTCAGTAGCCTGGCCATTCCTTTGAGATGGTAATCTTCTTTAATTCCTGGAACAATTAAATCCCTCACCCCTCCTTCCCTGCAGAGACCCATTTGGTAAACATTTGGTAATTTTGTGACGTGTGAGACCTGTCTGCCTCAGACATGTGGCTGCAAACTTACCCGGAAGTAAGTCCCATGGAGCGCAATGGGACTTACTTCTGAGTAGACAACTTCAAGATGCAACACCCTCGGAAGTGAAAAATGCTAGGCGCGTCTACTCAGGAGTAAGAGCCGCTGATAAATGGAACTGACTCCCAAATTGCTTTTTGTTTCATCGCTACAGATTTATTTGGGGCCTCCTCCACGCGCACTTCTCCCCAATGATTATGAAATAAACGAGGTTGAGGGGGGGACGCCTGTTGCCCTTAATCCCGAAGAGCTCACCAAAGACAACGACCGGCTCCCAACACACACACGTACACCTCTCCTCCAGACCATTTGCTGGCTTTACTCTGATTTTCCACTTCATCCTCCCCCCCAACACACACACACATCCAGACAGGCCCCGCTTCCTCTACAATTTTTTAAAAGAGGACTTGTTCCTCCTCGCCCTCGCCCACTGCCCGCCACCCCTGGCCCACCCCGCAGCTGCCTACCTCGTCGTCATCGCCTCGAGCCAGCAGCAGCTCCATGCCAGCAGCAGTAGCCACACCTCTGGGACAGGCGCCAAGGAGGGAAGCTGCTGCTGTCTGCTGCTGCACCTGCGCTGGCATAAACGAGGCACGGCGCATGAGCCTCAGCCTTGGGGGCGGGCCGCTGGCCAGCTGGAGGGCGGGCCGCCGCCGGCCAGCTGGAGAAGAAGAGGAGGGCACGGGTGCAGCCGGCGGAGCTGCGGCAAAGGTGTGAAAGAGCCGCATGCGGCTCCGGAGCCGCGGGTTGCTGACCCCCGCCCTAGGCAGTGGTGCTGGCAATATGCCGAACCAAACACTAGGGAGCGCTGCCCCCACACAATGACAGGATTGAATTATTCATTCTCCCATTGCTGTTGGATCTCGTGATCCACACTGTTTACATTCCATTCCTCTGGAAGTGTGAGAACGGAAACTCAGACACAGCATTTCCGTTCTCTGTGCTTTTGTATTTCTACTCTTTGTTCTGTCTCCCGGGCAGACAGGATGTTTGTGTGAGCTGCTCCTCGCACTGTTGTACTTTTCTTTATTATGATTTGCTTTGCTTTGCTTTGATGTACAGCAATGAAATTAGCGATGCTACACACTTCCACAGCCTAGCTTTCATTTACTCTGCTGTTCACGTGCTGATATGAGCAGATATGAGTCGCTCAGATACAGGACTGTTGCCAAACGCTTCATGAAAGTCCTGTTACTGGAGGGAGAGGCCTCATAAGGATCATGGCATGTCAACCAAGACTTCCCCAACACCAGGGGAAACGTGGCTAGCTTGGCTAGGTAAAATACAGCCTGCTCTTGGTGTCCCGGCAGCTCAAGGGTCAATGGCACAGTAGCGTTGGGAGACAGAACCCGAAAGCAGTGGGATAGACAGTTATTGTGACCAATAACAGGGACTCCAGCTCCTGTGTTCCCACCCCTTGCTGCTGGGCAAAGTCACAGTCCAGAAAATTGTTGGAAGCACCAGTCCAGAGGAGCACACAGCTGCACTTGGCGCCCATCAGGGAATTGTAGCACTGCTCTCAGAGTAAGGCCAGTGGGGAAGAAAGAGGTATCGAAGGAAGAGGCCCTGTGTTCTGTCTTCTTCCCAGCCCTGTGGCCTTTACCAGAGCTGGGAGTTGGAGTTTTCCTGCTGCTGATCCTCCTGGTCTGGCCTTCTCCTCTCCATGGCAACACAGAGAGAGCTGGAAGAGCTTTTGACCGGACAGCTGCAAGCAAAATGGCTCCCTCCTCCACAGTACAGACACAATATCTCACGATATTGTATTGGGTTTACTGCCTCTGACAATACCACCTGCAACTGGTTTGACAGCTATGGGCATTCATGGACAGGGAAAGCCTTGCCACAGTAGTTCATGCGTTGGCTACTTCCAAGACTGGATTGCTGCAATGTGCTCTATGCGGGGCTTCCCTCATGCTTGATCCAGACGCTGTAGTTAGTGCAGAATGCTGCAGCATGATTGACAGGAGCGAGACCTGGTCAGCATATAACACCCGTGCTCAGAGGTCTGCACTGGTTGCCATTTTGCTATCGGGCCAAGTTCAAGGTGTTACTATTAGTATATAAAGCCCTTAACAACTAAGGACCAGTTTACTTATGAGCTCGCCTTACCCCACATGCCTCATTTGACTGTCCTTTAGATTGGCAGAATTGGCACTACTACAGGTGTCACATAATACCCATTCTGCATTTGTAAGAATTCGATTGTTTTGTGTGGCAGCGCCTACACTTTGAAACTCCCGGCCTATTGAGATGAAGCAGGTACTTTCAATGTACTCTTTTTGGCGCCTGCTAAAAAGATTCCTGTTTAAACAATCCTACCCAGATGCTTAGAAAGTTTAAGTAATTTTAATGTGTTTTAGTGTTTACATTTTTGTATGTTTTAAAGTAGGGTTGTATTTTTTATTTTATTGTACTGTTAATATCTTTTGTGAACCACTTTGAGGTATTTTTTTTACAAGTGAGTGGTGTATATATTGTATGATATAAATAAATTCCACACACTGATACTGGAATAATTTCACAGCAAAAGACACAGGAAGTTTAAATATAGGGCTAAATATAGTTGTAATTTCCAGTACATAGGGGAAAAGTATAGAGTGGCCTATAAAAAGTGGAGGCAGTAGTAGTGGTAGCTCAGAACAATTATGGTAAGGAAAGGGCATGTCACCAGATGCTAGGGTGCAAGGGTCAACATTAAGGGAAAGATATGGTTCTGCAAATACAAAATTGTTCAGCATTGGTTCTGAATGCCAAGTGCTCCTCTCACCATTGACTTTCCTGCAGCACTTAATGAGTGCCATAGATAAAGAGATGAAAAAATCAATTGCTCAATTTGGTAACGTTTCAAGCACTTAAAGATTTATGCCCAGACACCAGACTGCTTATGAAAAGCATGGCTTTGCGAGGCATCATTCATAATGAGGGTCAAGCAAAAGTTGGTTGCCCCACCCACTTGATATTAAAAAGGAGGGGGTGGGAGGAGGAATAGGACTGCCTGAAAACTAGTTTCCATAATTCATATTATGAACATTTTCACTAGGGAGCTGCTATCTCATCTGTACTTACAGATACATTTAAGAAAATGGATCCTCCCTGACTCCTCTCCCCTGGACCATTTACAGGTCTTGGATCAGATGAGTCACAATGCTCCTGTCTTCAATTAAAAGACACCTTTGGGTTTATTATCACACAATTGCTCCCTGGGAAATTTATAACTCCTCTTTTCTGTTGTATACCCCTCATGTCCGTCCCCTTGGGCTTTTCTTCTCTTCTGCCCATGTGACTATTATCAATATGTGCCTCTTGATTTTCTGGAGGTGATCCTGGGGCTGCCAAATTGTGTGCCATATGCAGCCATGTGTCTGGAAACTGGCCAAGGGCTTTTGGAAACCAAAGCATAACCCATCACTATAAAATTCTGGCTCCACCTACATTTCAAGTCCAACCCAACTTCTTTAACTTTCTATATGCTGGCAGAATCCCACCACTCCAAATGGTTAGCTCACATTGAGAGCAAAATCAGAACCTGTGGCCCATCACTCGAGTCACTGCTGATACTCCCACAATTGGAAGCATTCCAGACAATCAAGTGTAGAATTCTAGAGATTGAATTCCAAACCCCTAGCAGTGCAGCCAATAAAACCTGTTCCCCATTGGGGTTGGGAATTCCACCTTCGTTTCACCAGGATACTCCATATTTAAATTACCTTTAGGAACCCCATCTATGCAGAGCTCTTTTCCTTGCAAGATTTAATGTTTTGCCCTCTGCAGTTTTGCAAGGTAGATCCTTGAAAACCCCATATTCTGAAAGGTACTGCCCTTGTGACACAAAACAGGTCAAATCCATCACATATGTTTTATTCCATTGTCCATATTATGTAAAAATATATAATAAGTATCTGGTCCCCTTACTGAAGGAGGGGATCTATCACACTGACTCTTCCAGGATCTGCTGAATAATTGTAGGAATGACATTGTGGAGAATGTGTAAAGACTTTTGAGTGACGCCATGAAATTACATCACCATAGGTCCTAATGGCTACTTTTCTATCTCACAATGTCCGGACAGTTTTATCCTAAAGGACTTTCTACTATGTTTCATTAGCCGTGATGTGTTCTGATCCATGTATACAACGTACTCTTACTATGCCAGTAAAGAAATTTGATTATCTGGAGGTGTATTTAAGAGATGCCTTATCCAACCCCTTTCTCTGGGCTGTCAATTGGGCCTCAGAGTTGCGACTTTTGCAAATCAGAGTCGTGGCTTTTTTGTTTAAAGAGTGAGTGAGCAGATGCCACACTGGTTGGGGAGGTAAATAGGCAGGGCAGGAAGAAGGTGGCAGGTGGAGAGAAGAGGAAGCTTGATAGTGGAATTCATTTTTTTATTAAAAAAAAATAGGATATGACCCAACCTTAAAAAATTAGGATATGATTTTTTCTCTTCTTTCTTTCTTTCTTTCTTTCTTTCTTTCTTTCTTTCTTTCTTTCTCTCTTTCTTTCTTTCTTTCCCCAATCTCATAAAAAATTATTGAAGCTTTTCCATAATACAATACAATACAATACAATACAATACAATAAAAAACAAACTAATCTAAATGAAAACAAAAACAAAAATGAGAAAAGAAAATGTGAAGTTCTCTCTCAAAGGTAGATCTCAATCCTTGTCTCACACAGAAAGGGGTAGACCCTCCCAGCTCTCACCAGGGAGCTTCCCTTTCTTCTCCCACCCTGGGAGTTCTTCCCTTCTCTGCTTCTCACATGGGGTCCTTCACCAACCATCCATCACCTTCATGTGCGTATAATCCCAATAGTGGTCAGAGTAGAGGACACACACAAAAAAAGCAAAGGAAAAAAGAAGAAAGAGAAGGAAGATAAAGAGAGAGAGAGAAATTAAAAGGACTTCTGATTCTCCATCTGTCAGTTACATATAAAAAGATTATTCAAAGTATTCACTCCAGGATAACATCCAACTGTTCCTTCTTCTGCTAAGTGATATTTGGGAAACTAGTTGAAAAGTTTATTTACTCCCAAAGAGGGTAAGAAAACGATACACTCAGATCTTGGTTGATTTTGTATTTGTAACAATAACCTAGAAAACAACAATGATTGTTACAGATATGGGATGTAACAATCACACATCCAGCAACGGAGGAGTGAAATGCTAACATCCTCCCCCTTTTCAGGTAACCATTGTTGCATTTGCTAATGCAGCCATACACAATCAAACAGACAGTTGTCATACACATAACAAACTCCTGTAGTGCTTTTCCCATCTGTGGGACCTCTTGCAACTGGTCTGCCCTTGTGCCTGACCATCTTGCCCTTCGTGGCCTTTAGCCATGGCTCAGCATCCTTTGAGGACACACTCTGTACCTCTTGGAAGCTTTTAGGTTCAAAAACCTGTTCTGAGCTACTAACAACAGCTATAGTTGCAGTAGCTGTTTTAGCAAACTCCTGAGCAAACCTCTTAGGTTGTTTGGCCTTTGTGGCCCTTTCACTTCTGCATATTTCCAGTTACAGGTGGGTAGCCGTGTTGGTCTGCCATAGTCGAAACAAAACAGAAAATTCTTTCCAGTAGCACCTTAGAGACCAACTGAGTTTGTTCTTGGTATGAGCTTTCGTGTGCATGCACACTTCTTCAGATATCTGTATCTGAAGAAGTGTGCATGCACACGAAAGCTCATACCAAGAACAAACTCAGTTGGTCTCTAAGGTGCTACTGGAAAGAATTTTCTATTTTGTTTCGACTTCTGCATATGATACACAAGTCTTCCAGACTGGGCTTCTCCTCTTTAGGAGATAGTGACCTATTGTGATCAGTGGTTCCTCCAATTCTCGATCAGACTGTTCAGATGGTCTGAGAGATGCTTGTGTGCTTTTTGGGACGTGGATGGCACTGTGGTCTAAACCACTGAGCCTAGGGCTTGCCAATCAGAAGGTCGGCGGTTCGAATCTCCACGACAGGGTGAGCTCCCGTTGTTCTGTCCCAGCTCCTGCCAACCTAGCAGTTTGAAAGCACGTCAAAGTGTAAGTAGGTAAATAGGTACCGCTCCAGTGGGAAGGTAAACGGCTTTCCGTGCACTGCTCTGGTTTCGCCAGAAGCGGCTTAGTCATTCTGGCCACATGACCTGGAAAAACTGTCTGCGGACAAACATTGGCTCCCTCGGCCAGTAAAGCAAGATGAGCACCGCAACCCCAGAGTCGTTCATGACTGGACTTAATTGTCAGGGGTCCTTTACCTTTACCTTTTTATATCAGTAGAACTCACATCTGTGCTGTCACTGCCACTGTTGTAAGCAGACTCAGTATCTGAACCATTAGCAGAAATGGGGTAGCTTAGGAAAATGCCCACATTGTCTCCCCATTTTGCATTGTACTCAACACTCCTGGTTAGCCTTACCTATTTGGTATCAGACAATAGTACTCTGTAGGAGCCTTTTTCGTAACCTAGGAAAATACCGTGCAAACCACGTTTGCTGAGCTTGTCGCTCTGTGGTGTCTGAACCCACATATCAGAACCAAAAATCCTAAGGTGCTTTACAAAAGGCTTCTTCTGGTACAATTTCTCATAGGGCGTGCTGTTTACAGCTGAGGAGCATCTCCTGTTATAAACACCACAGAGCAACAAGCTCAGCAAACATGGTTTGCATGGTATTTTCCTAGGGTACAAAAAGGCTCATACAGAGTACTAATACGTGATACCAAAGTGGTAAGACTAACCAGAAGTGTTGAGTACAATGCAAAATGGGGAGACAATGTGGGCATTTTCCAAAGCTATCCCATTTATGCTGGTTTAGATACTGAATCTGATGATGACAGTGACAGTGATAGCGCAGGTGTGAGTTACACTGATACAGAGGACTACAAAAGCGCACAAGAATCTCTCAGACCATCTGAACAGTCTGATCGAGAATTGGAGGAACAACTGTTCACAATAGGTCACTATTCTCCTACTAGATCCTTAAAAGACACTTTAGTACACACAGACCTAAAATCTACTGTAACACGAGTCCTTTCTAATCCTCCCCGCGATTTCTTTAAATGCAGACATCGTGTAAATTCGCATTACAGGTCAAAGAATTTACGAACACAGAAGGTTTCAAATTCTCTTTACAATCTTTTGCCACATGTGCCATGTCTAGGGTAGTTTATGTAATTAGATGCCCCTGTGGGCTTCTATATGTGGGCTATACGCTTAGATCCATCAAGGTTAGAATTTCGGAACATCGTTCCAGGATTAGAAACAATGTCATTGACGCTCCCCTAGTCGCACATGATTTTATTGAAGCATCCCACTCAGATGAGGATCTGGTATTTTTTGTTATTTGGACATATCAAGGTCCTACAGAACTAGCCAAAAAAATCCTCTTACAAAAGGAAACAAGGTTTTTTTTTTAAATTAAACACATTACAACCTTCAGGACTCAACACGGGTTTAGATCTCGGTTGTTTCTTATGAATTTTTAATTAACTCAATATGAGTGGTACTAAAATTGTTCTTCTAGTTACTTGTTGCATTGTATGGTTGAGATCACTTTAAGAATAATTTAGGTCTTTTCTAATTGTTATCACCTGGAACCAGCACAACGTTTGTTCTTATAAATTCCTTATTGTAACACAAGAGCTCATTGCGGCCTTTTGGAATACCTGTGATGTATACTGCCATAGCATTGTGTTTGGTATGTATAACTGATTTGAACATATTATGATATATTATGTTTCCAAGATTGTTATATGTAATGTGGGTAAGATTACGGCCCTTCATTCATTTGTATCATTCAGATTCCATAATGTTGAAGAAGTAGAAGGGCGCAACAGGGAGAGTATTCCTTACTGTATCACAAGAGTTTATTGCAACCTTTTGGAATACGTGTGATGTAAATTGTCACAATATTGTGTTTGGTATGTATAATTTATTTGGGTATATTGCGTTTCTAAGATTGTTTCATGCAATATGTGTAAGATTACGGCTTTGCATTATGATATATTACGTTTCCAAGATTGTTATATGTAATGTGGGTAAAATTACGGCCCTTCATTCATTTGTATTATTTAGATTCCCTACTGCTGAAGAAGCCGAAGGGCGAAACAGGGAGAATATATTCCGGAAATCCTTGTTCCTTCTTGTATCATCACATGGAACTATTACATCCCACGTATTTTGCTTGTGTCTAGTATTCCTATGCATGGAACATTACTGAACTTTATGAATTATTATCACTCCTCCATGCATTGATTATTTTGGGCCTCTTTCTACACATGTGAAGCAGACCTGTATATATTTTATGTTGTAATCCTTGTTTAGCATTTAGTTGAATTTCATACCCCGTTCAATGGTAATGACACAAAATAAGATATGATGATACTCAGCAGGTTAGGTTTGTTATGGTTTGTGCTACTATTGTACGTAACCAAGGTTTTTTGGTAATATAGCTGTTGCTAGCAGCTCAGAACAAGTTTTGAACCTAAAAGCTTCCAAGAGGTACAGAGCCATGGCTAAAGGCCAGGAAGGCTCAACTTGATTCCTTAGAAAGGAACAAGACTTGAGAATTAGTCCCGATAAACCCAGATATGAAGCTTCTTGATAGTCGTTGGGTCTATAAAACTGACTGATCAGAAGGGCAAGATGCTCAGGCACAAGGCCAGACCAGTTGCAAGTGGTCCCACATACGGGAAAAACACTACAGGAGTCTGTTATGGGTATGACAATTGTTTGATTGTGTACGGCTGCGTTAGCAAATGCAGCAATGGTTACCTGAAAAGGGGGAGGATGCTAGCATTTCACTCCTCCATTGCTGGATGTGTGATTGTTACTGTTGTGTATTGAATTTGCAGGCACAGCACAGTAACAGAGCAGCCAGGAATTAGTTAAGGGCGGTAGTGATTGTTTTTAATTAGTTTCACCTGGGTTGGATAGGCTAGCCCAAGTGCCTATATATAGCAGCAAGGGCTGGGGTTGTTGTGTGTCTTTACTTGCTTGCTGCCATGAATAAAGATGTTACTATACTACCACTGGCCGGACTCACTATATAACATTGGCGATGAAGGTGGGATGTAGCCAGTGAAGTGCTGCCATGACGGAGGCCAACAGCAATGCCCGGGGGGAATCGGCTGGCAATATGAATTTCAAGGACACCATGGGATTTAAGTAAACAGGAAGTGGTGGGGTCTCAGTAATTTTCCAACTGCGCACTGCACGAGGGTCATCCGGGAATCATGAGAATGAAGGCATTGGCTCGCAGCTATGTGTGGTGGCCAAAAATGGGTGCGGAAATGTTATTCGTGCCAAGAATCAAGGCCGGCAATGCCTCAAGCCCCGGTGCAGCCATGGGAAGTTACCAAGGAGCCATGGTCATGTTTACATGTGGACTTTGCGGGGCGTTTTCAGGGCCAGACGTTCCTGATTGTGGTAGATTCACACTCCAAATGGCTGGAGGTTATACCGGTGACCCACATGACCTCAGGTGTTGTTATAGGGAGCCTGCAAGCCTGGTTTGTGACCCACGGGCTGCCTGACACTCTAATGTCAGATAATGGGACAAAGTTTACATCAACTGAGTTCAAGGATTTTATGGACGTTAATGGAATCCGCCATGTTACCTCGGCCCCGTTCCACCCGTCTGCAAATGGTCAAGCGTAAAGGATGATGTGCACCACTAAGGACGCGCTGCGGCGGATATTCTATGGAGATTGGCACCAGGGACTTGTTGTGATATTATTACAAACCGAGCTGCAAGAAGCGAGGTCACTTGACTACGTGTCATGTATTCACCCTGTGGGAAATCCACCAGTCTTCCCACACATGTGATGTCATTGTAATTTACTGTTGTAACCTTACTTTCTGTTCTGCCTCAGAGATGTTGGACGTGTTATGCACAGCTCTGAATTTATGAGCTTGCTACGCAGAGATATTGAAATATACTTGGAGTCAAGTGTGAATTTCATGCTCTTTATTCAGCTCATAGTAGTGAGGAATACAGTTCCCCCAAAACGTTTGCTTTATATACACTATTTACACAATGGGCCCCACGTGATTGGCTAATTCCGGGATACTCCTGTATGCCAATCGGAGTGCGGATTCACTTCCACCTGGAGCTGGATTGGGTGGCTCCTGCGGACCAATCAGACTGCTGCAATCTCAATCCTATTGTTCTGGGACCAGTCAGACTGCTGCAATCTCAATCCTATTGTTCTAGGACGAATCAGACTGCTGCATTTGGATCCTATTCAACTCAGTACATAACAGACATATTCTGCATTTTATCTACAATAAAGTAGGTTTTAGCCTTCACTGGCTTGTGTGTGTTGTTCTTCAAGCTGGGGAACAATCACATATTACTAGTGTGCCCTGGACTCGAGTAGCCAGGAGTGCACAGAGGCTTCGTTCCTGCCTGGGGGTCAGTCTAACAACTTGCCCCCCCCCCCGGGAAGTCTCACAACAGGACTCTCATCCTTTTTACTATCACAACATGTGACACCACACTCGACAACTGGGAGGAGCCCAGCAGTTACTGATGAGGAGGCGCCTGACGACCTGCTTAGATAGACTGCATCTGGATTGTGCGGCGGATCAGCCGCAGCCGCAGGAGGCTACCAAGGCGCCTTGGATCTTCCAACAAGGGGAGCTTGTTTACACTAAAAACTATGGGTGTGGACCTGTGTGGATTCCGGCCAGAGTTTCCAGGCCAACTGGCCCCGTGTCATACAAGGTCAAGGCGGACAGCGCAGGTAGTCTTCACCGCCATGTCGACCAACTATGGCAGTGGTGGCCTGTCTGGGAGGATGAATTGGCCACAAGGGAAGTGGAGCAATTGCTGGGGCAGGTCAACAGAGAACCAGCAGTCACCCGTCCCCCTGAGACAGTTGAAGTCCAAATGGGAGACAGCGAGGCTGGGCCGGTAGAAGTTGAGAGTGGAAGAGAGCCACGGCTAGAAGTTGAAGAGACCCAGGCAGGGAGCAGCCCCCGGGAGTCCGAGCTTAGACGGTCCCAGAGGGTGCGAACCCGTCCGCAATATCTGAAGGACTTTGATTGTGGTTTGGTACAGGGGGGTGGGGGTCAGGTGTTTCATTGTGTCGCGCTTGATTGTTTTTATACACAATCAGGGTGTTCTTGGCTAAAAGGGGAGGGGAGTTGTGTATTGAATTTGCAGGCACAGCACAGTAACAGAGCAGCCAGGAATTGGTTAAGGGAGGTAGAGATTGTTATTACCAGAAATTAGTTTCACCTGGGTTGGATAGGCTAGCCCAAGTGCCTATATATAGCAGCAGGGCTGGGGTTGTTGTGTGTCTTTACTTGCTTGCTGCCATGAATAAAGATGTTACTATACTACCACTGGCTGGACTCACTATATAACAGTTACATCACATATCTGTAACAATCATTATTACTTTCTAGGATTTTGTGAATGTCCCGGGCTGCACTTCATCAAGAAGATGCCCAGAGAGCATAGCTGTCAACCTTCCCTTTTTTGCGGGAAATTCTCCTATCAGTTGTTGTTGTTCAGTCGTTCAGTCGTGTCCGACTCTTCGTGACCCCATGGACCAGAGCACACCAGGCACCCCTATCCTCCACTGCCTCCCGCAGTTTGGCCAAACTCATGCCAGTAGCTTCGAGAACACTGTCCAACCATCTCATCCTCTGTCGTCCCCTTCTCCTTGTGCCCTCCATCTTTCCCAACATCAGGGTCTTTTTCAGGGAGTCTTCTCTTCTCATGAGGTGGCCAAACTGAGCCTCAGCTTCAGGATCTTCCCCTTCCAGTGAGCACTCAGGGCTGATTTCCTTAAGATGGATATGTTTGCTTCTTGCAGTCCATGTGACTGTCAAGAGTCTTCTCCAGCACCATAATTCAAAAGCATCAATTCTTTGGCGATCAGCCTTCTTTATGGTCCAGCTCTCACTTCCATACATCACTACTGGGAAAACCATAGCTTTAACTATACGGACCTTTGTCGGCAAGGTGATGTCTCTGCTTTTTAAGATGCTGTCTAGGTTTGTCATTGCTTTCCTCCCAAGAAGCAGGCGTCTTTTAATTTCGTGACTGCTGTCACCATCTGCAGTGATCATGGAGCCCAAGAAAGTAAAATCTCTCACTGCCTCCATTTCTTCCCCTTCTATTTGCCAGGAGGTGATGGGACCAGTGGCCATGATCTTAGTTTTTTTGATGTTGAGCTTCAGACCATATTTTGCTCTCCTCTTTCACCCTCATTAAAAGGTTCTTTAATTCCTCCTCACTTTCTGCCATCAAGGTTGTGTCATCAGCATATCTGAGGTTGTTGATATTTCTTCCGGCAATCTTAATTCCGGCTTGGGATTCATCCAGTCCAGCCTTTCGCATGATGAATTCTGCATATAAGTTAAATAAGCAGGGAGACAATATACAGCCTTGTCGTACTCCTTTCCCAATTTTGAACCAATCAGTTGTTCCATATCCAGTTCTAACTGTAGCTTCTTGTCCCACATAGAGATTTCTCAGGAGATGGATGAGGTGATCAGGCACTCCCATTTCTTTAAGAACTTGCCATAGTTTGCTGTGGTCGACACAGTCAAATGCTTTTGCATAGTCAATGATGCAGAAGTACAGGTGATACTCAAAAAATTAGAATATTGTGGAAAAGTACCGGTACATTTATTTCAGGTATTCAACTTAAAAGGTGAAACTAACATATGAGATAGACTCATGACATGCAAAGTGAGAGATGTCAAGCCTATATTTATTATAATTGTGATGATTATGGCGTACAGCTGATGAAAACCCCAAATTCACAATCTCAGAAAATTAGAATATTGTGAAAAGGTGCAGTACTCAATCCATAACACCTGCAAAGGGTTCCTGAGCCTTTAAATGGTCTCTCAGTCTGGTTCAGTAGGAATCACAATCATGGGAAAGGCTGCTGACCTGACAGTTGTGCAGAAAACCATCTTTGAGACCCTCCATAAGGAGGGAAAGCCTCAAAAGGTAATTGCAGAAGAAGTTGGGATGTTCCCAAAGTGCTGTATCAAAGCACATTACTGGAAAGTTATGCGGAAGGGGAAAGTGTGGAAGAAAAAGGTGCACAAGCAGCAGGGATGACCGCAGCCTGGAGAGGATTGTCAGGAAAAGACCATTCAAATGTGTTGGGGACTTTCACAAGGAGTGGACTGAGGCTGGAGTTAGTGCATCAAGAGCCACCACACACAGACGGATCCTGGAGATGGGCTTCAAATGTCGTATTCCTCTTGTCAAGCCACTCCTGATCAAGAAACAATGTCAGAAGCGTCTTACCTGGGCTAAAGAAAAAAAGAACTGGTCTGTTGCTCAGTGATCCCAAGTCCTCTTTTCTGATGAGAACAACTTTTGCATCTCATTTGGAAACCAAGGACCCAGAGTCTGGAGGAAGAATGGGGAGGCACACAATGCCAGATGCTTGAAGTCCAGTGTGAAGTTTCCACAGTCTGTGTTGATTTGGGGAGCCATGTCAGCTGCTGGTGTTGGTCCACTGTGCTTCATTAAGTCCAGGGTCAATGCAGCCGTCCTTGTCAGGGTTGAGCCGGACAAGGAGGAGTGGTGGCAAGCCCCCCTGGCAAGGCTGCATCCCACAAAAGAATCTGGGGAAATGGAGGAATTCATACCTGGAGAAGACTGGTGGCGGCACTCCTCAGAAGAGGAAGAATCAAATAGGGAAGGGGAAAGACCAGAACAGGAGGAGGAAGAAGTCAAGCCAGAATCAGGCCCTTGTGAGGAAAGGAACTGGCAGGTCCCCCTCCCCTCCTCCCTTCTCAGCTGTAGAACGTAGAGCTGAGAGAAGTAGGGAACAATTAGAGGCAGCTGCAGCTTGTAAGAGACATGATTATGAACCGGCTATTTAAGGAAGACCAGCTGCTCCATTCACCAGCACCTGCAACTGCTGTGCTGGAGTGCGTGGTTGTTCTTGCTCATCCTGTTCCTGATTCCTGTGTTCATGACTTCAGCTTCCTGACTCCTGGCTTGTTCCTGACTGTGGCTTTCTGATTCCTGGCTTGTACAGTGGTACCTCGGGTTAAGAACTTAATTCATTCTGGAGGTCCATTCTTAACCTGAAACTGTTCTTAACCTGAAGCACCACTTTAGCTAATGGGGACTCCCGCTGCAGCTGCGCTGCAAGAGCAAGATTTCTGTTCTTAACCTGAAGCGTTATTTCTGGGTTAGCGGAGTCTGTAACCTGAAGTGTCTGTAACCTAAGGTACCACTGTATGTGACTTAGGCTTCCCCGATTCCTGACTCAAACCAACTTCTGCTACTCCTGACCCCTGTGCGGCTGTCTGTCCTCGGCTGGCCTTGACTCAGACTGTTACTGACTTCTGCTTTTCCTGACCCCGGTACTGTTACCTGACTTCGATTGGTTCCTGACCCAGACTGTTGGACCTCGGCTTTATCTGACTCTGACTGCTGCTCTTCAGCGTGCCAAGCTGTTGGCGTCCTAACAGTCCTTCAGTTCCATCCTAACAACAAACAAACAAATTAGAGAGAGTCTCACCAAAACTACTTCAAGGAAAATGATGTAGACAATATAATAACCCCCTCCTATGGGACGCAATGAAAGCGGTCACCAGAGGAGCTTGCATAAAAGAGAAAGCATCCTTTAAAAAACAAACCTCCTCAAAAACTTAGCAAAATAGAACAAGGCATCACAGCCCTCTCATCACGCTACAAACAAACAGGATCTAAAAAAGTCTCCTAAACTTATAGAATAAAAAGGGAGAGAACTAGACTCCCTAGAAATCAACAAAACAATGTTCAGCATTCTATACGCTAAATAACACTTCTATGAATATGGAGGGGAAAACTCCAGACTATTAGCAAATAGGTGTAGAAAAAAGCACTCAAAACAAGAATACACTGTATCACCAAAACAGATGGCAAAACAACATTCTCCCTGAGGCACAAAGAAATAACCTCAGAATTTGCAGAATTCTACTCCAACCTATACACCTTCCCTAACCCACCTGAGGAGGAAATCAGAACATTCCTAGCAGGACTGACCATGTCCTACCTTAACTGATGAGGAACAGGAATTCATGGACAGTCCTATCACCCCAGAGGAAATAGATACGGTCCTCAAAAACCTGAAACCACACAAAGCCCCAGGCCCAGACTGGCTTTACAGCAGAATTCTATAAGAAATGAATTTTTTTTAAAATATTTTTTATACATTTTCTAAGAAAAGTATAAACAAAACATAACAAATACAAAACAAATAAAAACACAAAAAAATCATATATCTTCTTAACATTTTTCCTCTCACATCTTAAGGGTGACTTCCCCCGATCTCCTCCTTCTGAATTTCAATGTCTATCTTCTTTGGCAATTTCATATGTTAACAATAACCTCTTATTATCTCTTTCTAACATCTGTCTTATCATCTTCACTTCCAACGTATTACCTGAAACCTATAACTACTTCCCTAGGATATATAAAATTTAAATAAAACAATATTTTTTTCAAATAAGATTTTTTTTTTCCAATCTTCTTGCACCAATTCCTCTTCTTGGTCACATAGTCTCGCCGTCAGATCGGCCAGTTCCATAAAGTCTATCATCTTCATTTGCCATTCTTCAACCGTAGGCATCTCTTGATTGTTCCAATATTTGGCGATTAGTATTCTTGCAGCTGTCGTGGCATACAGAAAGAAAGTAATATCCTTTTTGGGGATTTCATCCCCTATAATTCCCAATAGAAAGGCTTCTGGTTTCTTTTATAAAAGTGTTTTTCAACACTTTTTTCATTTCATTATAAATCCTTTCCCAGAAGTCCTTTATCTTGGGGCACGTCCACCACATATGATAAAAGGTTCCGTCTTTCTCTTTGCACTTTCAACTTTTGTTATCAGATGCATGATACATTTTTGCAAGTTTTACAGGGGATAAATACCATCTATACATCATTTTCATCATGTTTTCCCTCAACACTGTGCATGCAGTAAACTTGTAACCTTTCTTCCATAACCTCTCCCAATCTTCCAACATAATATTATGCCCCACATCTTTAGCCCAATCAATCATTACTGATTTCACTTGTTCATCTTTCGTTTGCCACTCCAGCAACAAATTATACATTCTGGAAAGATTTTTACTCTTTGGCTCCAACAGTTCAGTTTCCAATCTTGATTTTTCAGTTTGAAAACCTGTATTCTTATTATCTGCTTTAAACACTTCATTAATCTGATGATGCTGTAACCAATCATTTAACTTATCTTTAAGTTGTTCATATGGCTTTAATTTAAACTTGTCTTCATCTTGCAACAGCAAATCACTATATTTCAACCACTTGGTTTCCATATTTAACTTTTTCTTGCCTTGGCTTCCAATGGAGAGATCCATCTAGGTGTTTTCCTTTCTAACAAATCCTTATATCTAATCCAAACATTATACAGTGATTTTTGAATCTTTTATGTGCCATGATCTTATCATACCATAAATAAGCATGCCAACCAAACACATTGTCATAACCTTCCAAGTCTAGTAAATTGGCATTCTCCAACAAAAACCAATCCTTGAGCCAGCAAAATGCAGCTGCCTCAAAATATAACTTTAAGTCTGGCAGGGAGAATCTGCCTCTTTCTTTACTATCTATAAGTAATTTATATTTAATTCTCGGCTTTCTCCCCGCCAGATGAATTTGGATAATACCTTTTGCCATTCCTTAAGACACTTCACATTATCAATAATAGGCTGTACTTGAAACAAAAACATCTTTGGCAATACATTCATTTTCATGGCAGAAATTCGACCTAACAAAGCTAATTTAAGATTTGACCGTATCTCGAGTTCTCTCTTAATTTCATTCCATAACTTTTCCTAATTATCTTTATATAAATTCAAATTTTTCGATGTTAAATTCACACCAAGATACTTCGCCTTTTTAGTGAAGTTCAAACATGTGGTAATTTCTAGTCTAGATATCTCTTCTGTTGTGTAAGATTTTTTTGACAGAACTTTGGTTTTACTCTTATCAAGTTTCAGACCTGCGAACTGTCCAAACTCTTATATCAATTCCAGTGCCTTGCTAGCACTGGTTTCTGGGTCCTGAAGTGTCAGAACCAAATAATCAGTGAAGGCTTTTAATTTATACTGTTTTGACCCTGCTATAATACCTTTAACCTCCTCACTCTTCAACATATTGAGGAGTACCTCCAGGACTGAAATAAAAAGCAGGGGGGAAAGGGGGCACCCTTGCCTGGTACCTTTTTCAATTCTAAATTCTTCTGAAACCACATTATTAACAATAATGTTAGCTTTTTGATTAGAATAAATTGCATCAATACCATTTAAGAAATTTTTGCCAACCTCCATATTTTGCAAATTCATCTTCATAAAGTTCCATGAAACATTATCAAAAGCTTTCTTGGCATCAATAAACATTAATATGGCTTTGCAACTCTTTTTAGATTCTAGCATTTCCAAAATATCAATAACATTTCTGACGTTGTCGTTCATATGCCTTCCAGGTAAAAAACCTGCCTGATCTTTGTTTATAACATCCAACAAAACAAACTTCAGCCTTCTTCAAATATATAAAAGGATGTCATATAGAGGAGGGTGAAAGGTTGTTTTCTGCTGCTCCAGAGAAGCGGACACGGAGCAATGGATTCAAACTACAAGAAAGAAGATTCCACCTAAACATTAGGAAGAACTTCCTGACAGTGAGAGCTGTTCGGCAGTGGAATTTGCTACCAAGGAGTGTGGTGGAGTCTCCTTCTTTGGAGGTTTTTAAGCAGAGGCTTGACAGCCACCTGTCAGGAATGCTTTGATGGTGTTTCCTGCTTGGCAGGGGGTTGGACTGGATGGCCCTTGTGGTCTCTTCCAACTCTATGATTCTATGATTCTTTGAATATTTGCAAATATTTTGTAATCCACATTCAATAGGGAGATTGGTTGGTAATTTTTCACTTGCGATCTATCTGTTTCTGGTTTGGGAATCAGAGTTAATACAAGCTTCTTTCCAGGTCTTGGGTGCCTGGCTCCCCCTTAATATCTCGTTGCACACTTCCATCAAAGGATGTATCAACCACTCCTTCAATGTCTTATAGTACTTAGATGTTAGCCCATCAGGTCCTGGGGCTTTCCCAATTTCCATCTGGTTTATAGCCATTTCCACCTCCTGTCTCGTAATCAAGTCATTAAGCGGGGTCTTTTTCTCTGTAGGAATGTTCTGCAAACCTTTAGAATTAAAAAAATTGTTGTAATTTATTTCTATCTTCTTTTTCCTTTGTGTAAAGCTGTTTATAGTATTTCTGAAAATTTCTCCTAATCTCTGTAGGGTTCTTGATACGTTTCCCATCGACGATAATGTGTGTAATAGTATTTTCCTTCTGTCTTTTCTTTCCTTCTGTCTTTTCTTCAATTGCCAGGCAAGCAGTTTTCCGCATTTATTTGCCGATTCAAAAGTCCTTTGTTTCATCAATTTAATCTTCCATTCTATCTCCTGGTTGATAATTTGAGAATACTGAGATTGTAAGACTTTAATTTCTTTTTGAATCTGTTGGATTTTTAGGGATTGCCTCTAAGTTTCTTCTCTTTCTCCTTCAATTGCGACAGAATATTTTCTTTTTTCTCATTCTGAGCCATTCTTCTGAATTGAATTTTGTTGAATTAGGAAACTTCTCATAACTGCTTTACTTGCATCCCAAATGACCCTCAAGTTAGTAGTTGTATTCATATTTAAATCAAAATAGTCTCTTAGGGTCTTTTGGGCCTTTTTTACAATCTGATCGTTCCTGCGTAAAGCATCATTCATTCTCCATCTCTAAGAACCCTGCAGGGTTAGTTTTAATTCCAAAAGAACAGTGTTGTGATCAGAACAAGTTTTTGGATGTATCTCTGCTTTTACTGCCCTTGGGACAAGGTCTTTTGTAATCCAAATGTAGTCTGGGTGGATAAAGGACTGGTTTGGCTCGGAAAAATATGTGAAAGGAAATGAAAGTAATTTGTAACCAGTCTATTGTGACATAACAATGGAGTCTCGCCACTGCTGACAGGTGATTCCACTTCCAAGAAGGGAGTGGGCTTTAAAGAAACAAAACAGTTCTTTGCAGGGACATAAGTTAAATTGTAACCCCTCACCTTTTCACTGCCAAAAAGGGGGAGATGCAAAAGTAGCCTTGGGAAGTGTAAAGGCTCCTTTTCCAGTCTAATGGTTTCGGTTCAGTAGCGACTGCCGTCCGACTTTTTCCAGCGGTGGGGACCGACATCTGTTTTTTAAGCCCCCTCCATGGTCAAATCAATTAAATTAGTTACTCACAGTTTCTAATCGTTTCTAGTTCTTATTTTGCCAAACTGCGGGAGGCAGTGAAGGATAGGCGTGCCTGGCGTGCTCTGGTCCATGGGGTCACGAAGAGTCGGACACGACTGAACGATTGAACAACAACAACCCAGAGGACACAAAGCTTTGTGCCACGGAAAAAGCGTTGAATCCTCAGTGCCCGTGCCTCCAACTCCTCTTGCTCTTGGTGGGCTCAAAAGAGCTTTACCGGGGAGAGGGGGAGTTGCCAAGGACTCGACAGATCACCAGGTCCCCCAAAACGCCCAATTTGGGGTTGGGGGTCCGCAGCTCTTTTGCAGATCCCCCCCAGCCTCCGAAGCACTGGAATTCCCTCAGCGAAGGAATTCCCGTTCTCAGCAATGGCGCGATCAACTGGAAGTCCCCTATAACAGGCATGTCCAAAAGCTCAACATTTTACCTCCTCCCTGAAAAAACACTACAACTTTGAACTGAACCCCAAAAAAGGGAGTAGATCGCTGCCACTTTTTTTTAACTCTGAGAGTAGATCACAGTCTCTTGGGAGTTGGCCACCCCTGCCCTATAAGAAATTCAAAGAACCCCTGATGCCCTACATGACCCGCCTATTCAATGATATCATAAAAGGGGGACCCATCCCCAAAACCTGGACCCTCTCCAAAATAGTCTCCATCCCAAAACCACTGAAATGGACAGCCTCAAAGTATAATCATACTGCCCAATCTCATTAATAAACCAAGATTACAAGATATTCACATCAATCTTGGCCAACCACCTAAAAATCTTCCTACACAAGTTAATAGCCCCAGACCAGACTGCCTTTGTCCCCGGTCGCAATATAACAGACCCCATGAGGAAATTACTGAACCTGATCGAACACGGCAAGGCAACTAAACTTCCACTGACAGTTATGTCCCTAGACATCCTCAAAGCTTTTGATTGCTTAGAGTGGAAATACCTATTAGCAGTACTAACTAACATGAAGTTTGGCCCCAACTTCCTACAAATCCTCAAACAGATATACTCCCAAGCCTCAGCAAAATGCAGGACTAACAAGATGTACACTAATACTATAGCAATCCAAAGAGGCACAAAACAAGGATGCCCATTGTCTCCCTTCTTATTCATCCTTGCCCTGGAACCTTTAGCAATCTGAATCTGAGCAGCCACAGACATCAAGGGAGTGGAAATAAAAGGCAGAACCTATAAATTAGGGCTCTTCACAGACGACCTAATGGTCACAACACCAGACCCCATAAGCACAGCAACCTCCCTAATCAGAGAACTCAACACAATTGCAACGGTGTCGGGCCTACAGGTAAATTTTGCAAAGTTGGAAGCTATGTGCTTCAACACCCCTCCCACACCCAGAAGGAACTCACTAACGCCACCAAGATAAAACTTTGCCACACCAAGTTCAGATACCTAGGGTACAAATAACCAGAAACCTCAATAAATTATACTTCTACAACTACAAGCCCCTGTGGCGACAAATTAACAAAGACCTAAAGAGATGGAACAACATAAACTTCACTCTCTCAGACAAAATAGCCATGATCAAAATGATCAACCTCCCAAAACTAACCTACCTATTCCAAACCCTCCCAATGTGGATTTCCCCCAACCCAACTAAACACGTGTGCTCAATTCTTCAAAAAGCTACATCATATTCTGTTCAACAAACAAACAAGAATAAATGCCAAATAACCTAAATTAGCACCTCCCCTCCTCAGAAGGAGGATGGGGAATCCCCAACATAGAAGCATATTACACTGCCAACCAAGTACGCCATATAATACCCATTCATACTAGAAGATGAGACAAAACAATGGATACACCTAGAGAGGGACACAATTGAAAATACCTGCACCACAGCATACCCACTCCTCCCAAACAAACTAAGGAAAATTACCCACAACACTTAACAGGTACACACAGACCATGCTCAAAGCATGGAAAGCAGAAATAGGCAAACTATCCCCAACCCACTAATTCCCCTGGCACACCACCCATTATTCCACCACGCAGCACAAAACCTCCAGATTAAAACCTGGCAAACCAAAGGCTTATATCACCTAATAGACTTCTATAAAAATAACAAACCTTTGTCAACACAAGAAATACAAGGACAAACTAGAAGACACTCAAATGCCCTGGCTAACACACCACCAATTACATGCCCTCTTAAACAATCCAGTAGTAAAATCAGCAGCAACTAGGCCCCTGACAACCTTCGAAAACCTCCTCCTAACAACGTAAGGGACACGGCAAAGGGATGGTATCCACAATATACAAAATACTACTCCAAAATCCCACGAACCCCCTAGACGCAATTAAAAAACAATGGGAGGGCGACATAGGCTATGAGATTAACCGCACCCAGTAGACCAGAATGTGGTCTAAACCCCCCTTTAAATCCATATCAATGAAAAGGAAAGAACTCACTCTGAAACTCACCTACAGGTGGTACCTAACACCAAGAAAACTAGTGCTAATACGCCCAGGAACCTCACCTAAAATGCTGGAGTGGGTGCACCTCCACAGGCACATACCTCCACATGTGGTGGGAATGCCCCCAAATCCAACTATTCTGGACAACAGCCATACGAGAAATATGTAAAATAACTAAGCAAGTATTATAAAGCACCCCAGAATTGTCCCTAATAAACATCTTCCAAGACAATAACACCTCTTTACATCACAAAGAACTCATAACTGACCTACTTTCAGCAGCCGGAAACATCATAACCAGACACTGGAGAGACCTGTCAGAAGTAAGCATGGACCAATGGTACCAAATAGTATAGGAAACATCCCTACTAGAAAATTAACCAATAAACGACTTCCGGGTCTCCCGCGACTAGCATCCGGTCGCGCGTTTCTGGAGCTCTCCGGGCGTGCACTCATCGAAGGGGGAAAAGGGGGGTTCGCAAGGCTTCGCGACCCCCCAAAAAGGCTTCGGAGGGCTTCCGAGACCTAAAAGGGAAGAGCCGCGGCGCCGGTAGGGTCCTTGAAGCGGGACGTGGGACGTCTGGAAGGACGGGACCTGGGACGCCGAGAGCAGCTCTCCCTCCGCCCGACGAGAAAGCCTGTAACCGGGTGTAGCCAGCGGGAGAACTCCAATTGAAAGTAAGATAAGCCAAAGACTGATAAAACCTTTTCTGCTGCCAGGGAGTGTATAAGGAGAGAAGTGAAGGCGAAACTTCGTCAGCGCTGGGAAAATTAAAAGGGAAAAAAAGCAAGCGCTCTCTTGGCATTGCAGCGATCCCCTGGCTCTCGGAAAGCGGGGGCAGGAAACGGCGTTTAACTTTTGGCTGCAGAAAGAACAAGTTGAGGGGTGTCAGCCCAAACGTATTAAGTGTTTGGTACCCAATATCCGAGGCTGCTTTTGAATAAGGACTTGCTATTTGAGGGGATTTTGGTTGGCAGGGCAGAGTAAATGAGTCTGCTGAATTACCGTTCTAATTGATCTGTGACTAAGCATGAGTTTTATTGCATAATGCATACTATGAACTGAAACTGCTATGCTCCGCCCCAGAACCCTGAGATAAAGACATAAAGTTGGTGTGGTAAGCCCGTGGAGAAGGAGAAAGAAAAGACTTGGACTGAGAAGGCACCTAGTCTACAGAAACGGCTTAAAGATAACAGGAATGGGAAGGAACTGATTTGCAAAAAAACAATAAGTGACTGGGCTTGGTAAAAGCCTACTCCTCCAACACTTGGTTTTTTTTGGAACAGTTGAGGAAAAAAGACAGAGAGGAAGTACAAAATGGCGTGCTGAACTGTTGCAACAAACTCAGTAGTGGGGAAAGATACCGCGATGTATCCCTGGTGGTGGACCAAGAGAGATACAACGCTGCCATCTGGTGGCCGAGAGAGCTATATCAGGTTGCTTCTAAAGATGTACCTTTAAATTGTATGTGAAAACTCTGCCCCTATACTCTGCCCCTATACTCTGTGGTGGAAGAGGTGGTATTGTCTATTCAATCCGATGCTACAGTGAATCTGTTAAATTTCTATATTGTGTATTGAGTTGAAATGGGTTACATTCCCCTTCTGATTTGACGTGTGAATTTACTGGCTTTTTTCTGTATTATTGTTTCTTTTTCTCCTTCTCTATCTTTTCTTTCTGGTTTTTTTAGGCTTTTTTCTTTCTTTTTTTCCTTTTCTTCCCCCCCCCCTTCATTACTCTTTTCTAGTCTTTCTTCTCTGTTATATTCTGTTATTCTACTTCTTTCTTTCTTCCCCTTTATTAAACCTTTTTTCTCTCTTTTTCCTTTTTTTCTCTCTTTCTTCTCTTTTTTCTTTATACTTCTCCTTTCTGTTCTTTTTCTCTATACCTTTTATATTCTTTCCCCTTGTTATCCTTTTTTCATACTTTTCTTTTCTGTTTTTCCTCTACTCTGTGCATCTTTCCTTAATACTCTCTTCCCATAACGGGGAGGAGGTAATAAGGTGATTGTATTCAGCCAGAAGGGAATCTGCGGCACCTGGAGCGATTGCAACCATCAATAGAAGAAGTTCGACCCCGGAATTGAACCTAAATATGGAGATGAAGGAGTTAATAATGGGGTTGAAAAAAGACATTTCAGAACTGAAAAAAAGAAATGAACGATAATGCTAAAATTATTGACCAGAAGTTGGATGGAATGGGGTCAAAGATTGATGAGAATGCTAAGATGGTGTCAGAGATTATGGGGAAAATGAATGAGTTGGTGTTAAACAATTCAGAGATTACAAAAACAGTGCAGGATCTGAAAGGTAAAACAATTAATCTGGAGGAAGGGGTGAGAAAGACCCAGAAAGAAAATAAGGAAAGAAAGGTAGAGGTAGACAAAGTTAAGAAAGATAGTGAAGAGATGAAGGAAACCCACGAGGCTGTGCTAGATGCGATCGCGATGATCGAAATGCACAGAAGAGAAAAAACTCTCAGGCTAAGAGCGATCCCAGAGGAACCAAATGAGCAGATAGAGGATAAAATAACTGTGGAACTGGCCAAGTGGTTAGAAATGGAAGAACTAGAGGTAGCTCAGAATATTGAAAAAGTGTATAGAATAAGATCAAGCTATGCAAAGAAAAACAATTGGACAGGGGACTGCTTAATTACCTTTGTCACCATGGAAATTAGAGATAAGATCTTGCAAGTTTGCAGTAAGAAAAAGCTAAAAATTTCAGGTTCTGAGATTATCATTCATAAAATCGTACCAACGAGATTACTGAGGAAGCGCGATAAGTATAAACCACTTGTTGAAGCATTACAAGAAAGATCCATTGTGCATAGGTGGGAGTTCCCGGAGGGGATTTCTTTCTACTTCAAAGGGAAAAGAAGGAGATTTACATCGTGGGCAGAGGCAGATAAGTTCAGAAGAACCTATAAGGAGGAGTTGGGAGGGAAAAAACATAAGGGGAAGGGTGCGGAGAATGCAGGGAAACAATTGGAGGCAAGAAGAAAGTTAAAAACGCATGGATTGGCGGTAATAGGATACTGTGTACTTTTACAGAATTTAAACTTTTCCTTTTTTCCTTTTCTTTGGTTTTCTTTTTTTAAACATTAAAATCAGAATTAAAATATCCATAAATAAATAAATAAAGCTGTCTGAGACCCTTTGGAAGGGAAAAAAAAGGAGAGAGAGAGAGAGAAAAAAAAGAGGTCGACTATGGATTTGAAAACATTAACATGGAATGTCAACGGATTAAATGAAAAGTCCAAGCGAAATAAGGTAGGACATATATTGTACAAACAGAAACTAGATCTAATTTGTCTCCAGGAAACTCATATCGCACAACAACACTCCAGACTATTGACTAAAAAAAGGTTAGGATTAGAGTTTGTGTCATCTGACAAAAGCAAAAAAAGAGGGGTCGTAATTTATGCGAAGCCCCAACTGGATCCTAAATTGGTTTATAAAGACACAGTAGGTAGGATTGTAATTGTTAAAATAACAGTCCAAGGAGAGAATATATTGGTGGCAGGTATTTATGCCCCAAACGAAAAAAAGAGTCAATTTTACCAATCCCTTGAAGAGGTTTTGATGGAATACATGGGAGAAAAGATTATTATAATGGGGGACTTAAATGGGGTGGCCGCCCCGGAATGGGACAGGACCCCAAAGGTATCAAAAAAGAAACAGATAAAGCTACCAAATACGTTTTTTTCCCTCATAGAAGCACTAAACTTAGAAGACGCGTGGAGGACCAAGAATCTGCTGAGGAAAGAATTTACATGCTTCTCTTATCCAAATAATACAGCGGGCAGAACCGGTTAGATGCCACTTGGATATCTAAAGAGTTAACATCTAAAATATATAAAACAGATATATATCCTAAAACAATATCCGACCACAGCGTGGTTATGGTATGGTTAAAAGGAGAGAGGAAAAAAATAACAAGATGGAGGCTTAACGAAAACCCTATTAAGAGATGAAAAAATTATAGAGAAAGCCAAGGCAACTCTAAAAGAATACTTTAAGCTAAACTTAAAAGACGAAATGGATCCCAATACGGTATGTGATGCCGGGAAAGCAGTGATTAGGGTTTTTTTTATCCAGCAAAATGCCTACCAAAAGAAACAGAAGGAGAAAAATGTTCAGGGCCTGATAGAAGAACTTAGGAAAAAAGAAAAAGAACTATATCAAAAACCAGATGATGAAGAAATAAAAAGAGATATTAAAATATTGCAGTCACAATATTCCATGGTAATTAGTGAAGAGCTAGAGTGGAAAATGAAATTTATGAGACAGAAAAACTTCGAGCAGGCCAATAAGCCAGGAAAACTCCTGGCGTGGCAGTTAAAGAAGAGGGAAGGTGAAAGAATAATTAATAAGATAAAGTCAGGTGACCAAATTATAACAGATCCTAAGGAGATTCAAAGAATTTTTCTAGACTTCTATAAACAACTGTATAGAGAAGGAGAGGAAAGGATTGAAGACATAAAAGAATATCTTAACCAAGCCAGCATACCAATGGATATCAGACGAACAAAGAGATCTATTAAATGGGCCAATTACAATCTGTGAAATTCAGAAAGCAATTAAGAACGCAAAAAGTGGGAAATCGCCGGGTCCAGATGGCCTAACAGCTAGCTATTACAAAAAACTAGAGGATATAGTGGCGATGCCCCTTAAAAATATTATGAACAGCATCCTGAATGGAGGTAACATCCCCGAAACCTGGAGGGAAAGTTACATTACTTTAATTCCAAAACAGGGAACGAATCACCTAAATGTAGCCAATTTCAGACCAATATCACTCCTTAATAATGACTACAAGTTATTTGCATACATATTGGCAGAAAGAACAAAAATGGTGCTTCAAAAAATTATTCACAAAGATCAGGCAGGATTTCTCCCCGGAAGGCAAATTCAAAATAACATGAGAATCATAATAAATCTATTAGAATATTTGGACACTAGAATAGACAAACCCGCTGCATTTATGGCAGTGGACGCTGAGAAAGCATTTGACAACGTGTCATGGAGATTTATGATACATACAATTCAGCAGTTGGCAATGGGGGAGAAATACTGCAATGGAATAAACGCTATATATAAGAAGCAAAAAGCCAAAATTATTATAAATGGGGATATGTCTCAGGAGTGTGAAATTAATAAAGGGACGAGACAGGGGTGCCCGTTGTCGCCCCTGATCTTTATTTTGACCATGGAAATATTAAATAACCAATTAAGAAAAGATAATAGTATTAAAGGTATTCGTTTAGGGGAGAATTGTTACAAGTTAAAGGCCTTCGCTGATGACCTAATGATAATGACAGAAGAGCCAATAGAGAGCTTGGTAAAGGCGTTAGAAATTATGCAGGAATTCGGCAGAGTCTCTGGTCTTAGATTGAACTATAATAAAACCAAATTATTAGTTAAAAACATATCACTAAAGGATAAAGAGAAGATCGAGGAGGTGACACGATTAAAAATTTACGCAAAAATCAAGTATCTGGGCATATGGATATCGGATAAAAATATAAACCTTTTTGATGATAATTATAAGAGATGCTGGGAAGAGATCAAAAAAGATCTCCTACTCTGGAACAAGTTAAAACTCTCATTCCTGGGACGAATAGCGACAATTAAACTAAATGTACTACCAAAGTTGCTTTTCTTATATCAAACCATTCCAATAATAGGGAAAACCTTGTGTATAGAAGAGTGGAAGTAAGGAGATAATGAAATTCATCTGGGCGGGTAAGAGGCAAGAATAAAATACAAGGTACTTATAGATAAAAAAGAAAGGGGCGGATTTGGTCTCCCCGATCTTAAAATATATTACGAAGCCGTTTGCTTGGCATGGCTGAAAGAGTGGCTCTTACTTCGTGACAATGTACTATTAGATTTAGAAGGGTTTGACCTACGATATGGATGGCACTCCTACCTACAGTACGGTAAATACGCAGTACATAAAGATTTCACCAATCACATAATTAGGAACGCGCTATTCAGAATATGGGAAAAATATAAAAGGCTATTGGAGCCTAAAACCCCAAAATGGATATCTCCCGTAGAGGCTAAAGCAATAAAAAGGAGAAATATGAGATCTAATTGGCCTACCTATAACACTCTATGGTAGAGGATAATGGAGAACTCAAGTTAAGAAAATATGAAGAAATAAAAGATCAAGTTGGGAGGGTGGTTGGATTACCACCAACTGTACGGAGTATTCCAACAAGACAAAAAGACGGGGTTTGCCAAAGAAACAACAAGATTGGAGGCTGAGCTAATAAATAATAATTATAAAGTAATTTCAAAAGCTTACCAATTACTATTGGAATGGGAGGTCATGGAGGAGACAGTGAAGTCATCTATGGTGAGATGGGCTCAAGATATTGGGCGACCAATAATGATGAAGGAGTGGGAACATCTGTGGAGAGTAACTATGAATTTTACCAATTCTACTAGGATAAAAGAAAATATGATGGAAAATCCAACACAGATGGTATCTCACCCCTTCAAGATTGTCAAAAATTTATAAAGGATCTAGTAGTGTGTGTTGGAGAAGTGGGGGAAATAACGGAGATCTATTCCATATGTGGTGGGCTTGCCAAAAGATAAAGAAGTTCTGGAGTTCGATTTATGAAGAACTTAAGAAAATGCTTGGAATCACTTTTCCTAAAAAACCTGAATCCTTCTTTTAAATATTGTTGATAAGGGAATTCCAGTGAAATTGAGAGAGGTTTTCCTCTATGCCACGGCGGCTGCAAGAATTTTAATTGCAAAAAGATGGAAAGAGCAAGAACCACCTTTAGTGACTGAATGGCAAAGTGAGCTACAAGAATTCGCCGAAATGGCTCAGCTAACCAATAACGTGAGAGGGGGATCAAGGCAAAAGTTCCAAGAAAAATGGGGTACATATACAATATATGTACAAAAATACACTAAGGGACAAATAGCTATGCCAGCCTTTCAATAGTCTTGGAGATAGAAAGAGGAAGATATGATAACAGGGTACCGGTTGATATTGCAGTGGAATGATGATGTAATAAAGATATGTGGACTTGTCGACCTACACTTATAAGTAAGAACTGGTAACATGTTTTTTTTTTTTTTTTTAAGAATTTATTGGCATTTTTCTATAACAACATATACCCACACCCACACCTACAATTAAACAAATGCAAAACAAATATAACAAATACAAACAATGTCAAGTTTCTTATAGCATCTTTCTAAAAAAAAAAAAAATTTCTATTTCCATATCTTGACCATTGACTTCCCCTGCCTTTTCACCTTCGAGTTTATATCCTTAATCTATTTTATAACCATTTCTCCTGAAAAAAGAAAAAAGAAATTAAATTCCATTATATAATTACATTCAATTATCTTTTCAACATTTTACTAAGAGTACATCACCCTAGTGATACCTCATCATAATTCTTCTTGATTTAATCTCATCGATTTCTTATCTTAATCTACATCTTAATCTTACTCCTCTTAATCCATAAACTTAATCCACTTAAAATCACTTTACTTATACTTCACCTTCACTGATCTTCATAAATCATTCACATCAAATCTATCTCTTCTATCCTTAAGATTGCTGCTAATAACATAAAAACTTAAAATATCTCCTTTCATGTTCCAATAAACGTATAACAAAATATTGTTGACAGTGTTCACCCTCCAATTTCAATTTACCATATCAGGCTACTTTAAGTTTTATTTAATGCTTCACCCCACACCCCCTCTGTCCATTATTCTTCTCCTAGTGGCATCAGCACTGAACATCCATGTAACTTCCCTCTCCCAACGTCCACAGATCCAGGCACAGTCCAGACCTCTCCTTGCCACGAGTTCAGAGGTGTCCATCTCGTCCTCTCTCAGCTTCTTCGGTTCTTTGTAACATTCCTTTTCTTCTTGTAGATACCTTAATCCTCTGTCCCTGGCCCCCGAGCTCACACCTCGGGGGCTGGATATAAAAAATCTTGACGTCGCCTTGGGGCTGCCACCCCCAGAAAGCGAATTTCTTCTCCGAAGTAGCTCACTCATTTCTCTCCATCTTTCCATCCATCCTCTCAGCTCATTGGCAAGGCATTCTTCCAAAGTGTCAAAAGTTTTAAAAGCCTCCTCTGTGGGCAATTGGTTCCCTTTCAGACCCCCACACAAGACTTTGACTTTTCTATAAAGCAGTTCCACCTTCAAGGCAGTGAGTCTCTGTTCATCCGTTAGTCCAGAGTTCAATACCAGTTCAAGGACAAAACCCAGCACACTGGCAGAGGAGGAGGAAGTGAGTGTTATATTTCTACTCCCCTCTTTGTTCGTCGCCATTTTTCTGAACTGGAGCGCAAATACCGCAACTTTAAATGGAGATATTTTCCTCTAGTTAACTTCCCGAAAAAAGAGTTTGCCAGTCTCATGTGTCATTTTTAATTACGTTGTAACCAGTTCTGTAGCAGTAATCACTCAAATTGGTTACATTCTTCAGCTCGAAGGGAGGGAGGCAGGCTGCCTTTCTCCTTCCCCCCGGATCGCTCCAAAAGCACAGTTTCTAATCAGATTCTTTACTCACGACCACCGGGTTCCTTTAGCTCCATTCTTCACAGGTAGAACTTAGACGCTCACCGCGGGCTTTGTCGCCGCATTTGCATCCCGGTTGGGGCATGTCCCCGAAGCCCGGCTCCGTTGTCCCTTCACCCCCACTCCCCCCTTACAGGGGGAACGAGGGAAGGGTTCGGAGCCTCCGCGGGCGCTGCCGGGGAGCCCAGGAGTGCCGGTGCCGCGTCTCTGCCCCCCCACAGACACCCGCTTTGCGGTAGCGGGGCGAAACTGACCCCCGGGATGGACAGGGCGCTTCGGAGCCGAAGCAGCCCTCGACCACCCGGCGATTGCGTCGCCGCCGGAAGTCCAAGAATTGGTAATATGTTTGGGGCGGACAGGAAGTCAATTGGGTTTTGGACTTCCAGGCGAGGACGCCATTGCGGGCGGTCGTGGGTCGTTTCGGCAGCGAAACGACCAGCCGGCCCGGGGGTAGGAGCCCCGCTGCCGCACAGCGGGGCTCCGCTAAACCGCGGGTCGAGCGTCCCGCGGCATGGGCTCTCCAGCGAGCCCGCTATGGCGCTGAACCCTTCTCCCGTTCCCCCTGTAAAGGGGGAGTGGGGGTGAAGGGACAACGGCGCCGGGCTTTGGAGGCATGCCCCAACCGGGTCGGCGAAGCGGCGGCCGCCGCCTGCGATGAGCGAGATCGTTCTACCTGCTTTTGAAGGAAAAAAGAAGAAACCGGCAGGCCGTGAGTACTGCAATAATCGGACTTAAATTTTTGACATTTGGCGCTCCGGGAGGTACGATAAAAAGGAAGCCCGTTCCTCCCTTTGTTTAAAGAAGAAATAACTGTTTCTGAGTGACTGCTGCTGCAGTAGTGGATACAAAGTTTTGATTTTGACAAGTGAGACTGGTTGAACCCCTTTTAGGGGAGCTAAGTTGGTGGAAATATTTCTTCTTGAAGTTGTCGGAATGTAATTCTTTCACCCTGACTCCAGGGAAAATGGCTGCGGAAACTTATGACTAAGATGGAAAAATACTGAAACTTGATACCCTATGCCCACTTCTACCATGCTGGGTTTCGTTTTCAAGCTGGCTTTAGACTCTGGATTGACTTACGAACAAAGGATTATTCTTTTGAACTTAGAATTGCTAAATGAGAAATTAAATTTGTTGAACCAGGATGTCGAAGAAAAATTATATCCCACAGGAAAGACTCTTGAGAATTTTGCTAAACTGGAAGAAAACCTTGGCAGGGAACTTAAGGAAATTTTTGAAGTGCAAAGTACAATGTCCATGCAACTCCGAGAAGATGAAAAATCCTGTTGGGGTGAGAGACCCAGGATTAGAAGACAATTTATATCCAATTTCTGGGGTGAGAGCCCAGAAGTGATGGGAAGAAGATTTGTGTATCTACGATCAGAAGATGAATGGAACTTTGAAATGGAGATGCTGGAAGGTGATGATTTGTGTATCCTGATGCTCCCTGCAAGGACTTTTATGGACTGTGTCTGGAACTGTGGATTTATAAGAAAAGACGACATTCTGGACAATGGTGCTGGTGTAAGATGGAGAAATGTCTCGGGGGAGACCCCGAGATGGCGAAGGAAAATGGTCAGAAAAGGGATAGGGTGAAATATTTAAAATATAACGAGGATGGTTTATTATGGTACCCTGAAGTCGGCGTGTTAAGATTTTAAGATTTTGAACTAGTGAAGAGATATGTTAATCTTTTTATTAGCAGCAGTTTAAGTGAAATAAGATGTATGATGTCTGTTAAGAAGTAATAGGTTAGTTTGAAGCAAAGTAAATATTAAGAATTATGTTTAGATCTTTTTTCTTTTTTTGGATGATTTAAATTTTAGAGATGAGAAGTTATTAAAGTAAATTAGAAGTGGAACCAAAGGAGAGAAAACGGGGGAAGTCACCTAGTACAGATTCAAACAAGAATTTTTTTTTTTGTTCTAAACAAGAAAAAGAATTATTGGTGTTTTATTGGTGGTTTGGATTTGTTTTTTATTATGTCTTGATTGTTGTGTTCTAACGTGTTGTTGTATGTAGACTTGTCGTTCTTTGTTGTGACACTTATACCAGTAAGAATTGGTTATACGTTGGGGCGGACAGGAAGTCAATTGGGTTTGGATCATATGTTAGCATTGGTTTTTGTTGTTTTTGTGTGTGTTTTGTTGTTTTTGTTTTTTTTATTTGTTGGTGGGGGGTGTTCTTTTTTTTTCTTTTTTTTCTTTTTTATTATTTCTTTATTTTCTTTTTTTATTTCCCGTAGTTATTTATCTATATGTATATTATTTATAGCTTAGTGGATGATGTTACTTTTAGGTGTGGCTTAAGATTAATTGTTGTATGGTAAATATTAACTGAACATTATTTAAAAATAATATGAATGTATGTTTAGAGATAAAGATAAAGCGTAAAGAGCTTTGGAGCAACAATTAAGCAAAATGGATAACAAAATGGGACAACAGGTTTTTTGTTCAAAGTTTTTTTATTTATATCTGTATTTGGAATATTTACTGTACATTTTTGTAAAATACTGTGTATAAGACTAATAAAAAGATCAATTTTCAAAAAAAAGAAAAAAAAAGAAAATTAACCAATAAACTGAAACTGACACGGGGACAAATAGAAGAAGACGCCTTCACCCCGGTATGGCTCCCCTTTATCACATACACAGCCCAACAAGACAACGACAAAAATCCGACTTCCGGCGGCGACGCCATCGCGGAGCGGTCGTGGGTTGCCTCGGCTGCGAGGCGACCCAGTCCGTCCCGGCGGTTGGAGCCCCGCTACCGCAAAGCGGGGCTCCGGTGGGGTGCAGGAAGAGCGTCCCGCACCCTGGGCTCCCCGGCTGTGCCCATTAGTGCTCCGAACCCTTCCCTCGCTCCCCCTGTAAAGGGGGAGTGGGGGTGAAGGGACAACGGAGCCGGGCTTTAGGGGACATGCCCCAACCGGGACGTAAATGCGGCGGTCACCCCCGCGACGAGCGTCAAGGTTCTTCCTGTAATTTTTGGAGCTAAAGAAACCCGGTGGTCGTGAGTATTCGATTGGACTAGATTTTATGGTTTTTGGACGATCCGGGGGGAAATGAGAAGGAAGCCTGCCTCTCTCCCTTCGGGGGAAAGATATTAACCGGTTTAAGTGACTGCTGCTACAGAATTGGCTACAAAGTATTCGAACTTTGATAAATGACACTGTTAAAATTTCCCTTTGGGGAGTAAGTCTGCGGAAAATATCTCCGTTTAAAGTTTTGGTCTTTGCGCTCTGGCTTCAGGGAAAATGGCGATGAAAAGTTTGAACTGAGGTGGAAAACAACTGTTACAAAAGGAAGAACATAGAGACAGGAACTGTAATCTGACACTCACTCCTACCCCCTCTCCCAAGATGCTGGACTTTGTGTTTGAACTTGTTTTGAACTCTGGACTAACGGACGAACAAAGGCTCAATGTTTTGAGGCTGGAACTGCTTTGTCGAAAAGTGAAAGTCTTGAGTGGGGACTTGAAAAGGAATTCACTTCCCACAGAGGAGGCTTTTAAAAACTTTGATATTTTTGAAGAAAACCTTGGCAAGGAGCTGAGAGGGTTGTTTGAAGGATGGAGTGACACGACTGGGCTGCTCCGGGAAAAAGATACGTTCTTTGGGGGTGGCAGCCCCGGGACGGCAACATTTGTTATATCCAGACCCCGAGGTGTGAGCTCGGGGGCAAGGGACAAAGAATTAAGATATTTACAAGAAGAAGAAGAATGGTGTAAAGAAACGGAGCAGCCGAAAGAAGATGAGATGTGTACCCTGAAGCTCGTTGCAAGGAGTGTTATAAACTGTGCCTGGATCTGTGGACATTTGGGAAAAGAGGACAATTGGAAGTATGGTTCTGGTGATAGTCGGAGAAGGACAATGGACAGAGGGGGAGTAGGGTGAAGTATTAAGTATTAAATGTTAAGTTCAAATGGTCTGTTATGGTATGCTGAAATCGGAGGGTGAAGACTGTTAGGTTTATGGTTTTATTTTTTTTTAATAAGAAAGGAGATATTTGAAATTTCATGTTATTAGCAGCAGGATAAAGGACAGAAGATGTTAGCTTAGATTAGATAAAAACATTCTGTTATGATTTAAGATGATGTATTATAAGTCAATATAGACTAATATGATTAAGATGATTGTTTTTCTTTTATAGTTGAGTTTAAATTTTGGAGGATGTTGTTAAAAAATAGATTATGGACTTAGAACCGAAGGTGAAAAAGGCAGGGGAAGTCAACTGTCAAGATTCGGAAATAGAAATTTTTTCTTTATGCATATAAACAAGAAGAAGAATCCTGGCAATATTTGTATTTGTTTTATAATTGTATTTGTTTTATAATTGTATTAATGTAGGTGGGGATGTGGGTGTTTGTCTTGTTATGAAAAATGCCAATAAATTCTTCTAAAAAAAAAAAAAAGACAACGACAAAAATCCACCAACAGCATACAAATCAATATGGCTAACCTGATCCAAAACACCCACCCACCCCACTCACACATGAAAACAAAGCTCACCACAGCCAATCACAAACGAACAACCACACCCTAGGCCAACCCCAACCTCTCTTACCACCAAAGGAACACAAGCAAATAGCAGAGAACCTGCACAAGCAACTCTGACACAAAACCCCACACATATATTAAGTAAAATAGAAACATCGCCACCTGACCCCACCCTCACTCGCCTTTCACCCTCCACCTCTTTCTCCCCTTTCTTCCTAATGTAACAATAATGTCTCAACAAATGAAACTGATCTGTAAAAATGTTACTTGGAAAAGAAAAAGAGAGACACACTGTGTCAGGGAACAGCGGGAAGAGAGGCTGGAGTCTGGGGGAGGAGAGGTTGAGCTGTTAGGGGATAACAGACAGGAAGGGGGAGAGACAGGCGACGAAGAGTTAAGTGAAGGAATGCCAGTGGTGGAGAGGCTCAGAGATGGTGGTGCAGAGCCGGAACACCACCCCCATACGTCTAGCGGGGAGGAAGGACAGCCGGTCCCCTCCGCCATGGAGAGGCATGGAGTAAAGAGGAAGGAGCAATGCAGAAGGACCGCCTTCCCTAGGCTCCTCTGCTGGCGTAAGAACCGGAAAGAGCCATTCTCAGTATCTGTAATGTCCAATTCAGATGCATAATGAGAAGCTAGAGACTGTAAATACAGTGGTACCTCAGGTTACATACGCTTCTGGTTACATACGCTTCAGGTTACAAACTCCGCTAACCCAGAAATAATGCTTCAAGTTAAGAACTTTGCTTCAGGATAAGAACATAAATTGTGCTCTGGCGGTGCAGCGGCAGTGGGGGTCCCATTAGCTAAAGTGGTGCTTCAGGTTAAGAACAGTTTCAGGTTAAGAACGGACCTCCGGAACGAATTAAGTACTTAACCAGAGGTACCACTGTATGTATATTCAATAAATCCTGTACATACAACTGGAGGAGGACTTGCCTATGCTTGCGGGGAACAACCTAGCATCATCACAGCATACTGGGAATCTTTTTTTTTTAATATAAAAACCTTTTATTTATTTATTTTTAGTCTTACAGGGTCAAAAATAGGGGGAAAAAATTACACAAAAATTACATAAACAATGACAAAAACATACATCTCACATCCTTTTTACACTCACTCCCCTTTCCCCCCTCCCTGGGAGATTTCTCCCCCCCCCCCTCGGTTGCTTCTCAGCCTCCCCATTACAACATTTGTATTTGCTCCTTGTTCTATATGCATGCCCTTATATCTACTTTTATTTCTTCTTTCCCCCATTTACTTGAGCCTTTACAATTCTGCCAGGAGATCAGCCTTTTCAATATGTAATTTGATATAATCCTGGGAATCTTTGAAGCTCTCAGTGAGTGAGAAGCAAAGCTCAGACATGGATGGAAAAGGAGCTGTGGCGAAAACCCCACTGAGCGGGTCGCAAGGGGCAACTGGAGGGGGGGGCGGCAGAGACAGCTGGAGGCACATCCATGGAGCAGTTGTGGGAACACAACCTGGCTTTGCAGGCATAGGTGAGCAAACTGACTGGCTGTCTTAGTGAACAAAGGCTTCTTTTGGAAGCGACAGGAGGGAGGGTTGGCAAGAGGATACCCATGCCTCTCCACAAGTTTGATGGGAACAGTCAAACGTATCAAGACCGAGCTAACCTATGTCTTGAAGGTGCAAAAGGATGACTTTAAGTCTGATGAAGAGAAGGTAGTGTTTGTGATTGTACACTTGGAGGGAAGAGCAAAGGACTGGGTGCTACCGCTAATGGCAAAGGAGCATGCTGCCTTAAGAGACCTCAGGCAGTTCATGCAAAGGATGGACACGGTATTCCAGAGTTCAGTGCATGAGAAAGTGACCTCAGAGCAGTTGCTGCGCCTCAAACAGGAGGGAAAGACTGTGCGGGAATATTGGTCGGAATTCGCACTGTTGGTGCACAGGCTGGGGTGGGACATGAACTCTGAGCCCCTAGAAGCCCTGTTTAGAAAAGGACTGTCCGCTGAAGTGAAGGATGAATTGGCTCGAACGCTGGAACCGAGTTCTTTTGAAGAACTGATCCAAACGTGTTTGAAAATAGACCTAAGGAGGGAGGGGAGAGCTGTGGAAGAGAAGGAGCCTTTGGGAAGGCGGAGAGGAGCGGGCAGCATTCCTGAGATTCCTGTGAGCCGAGTTGGCGAGAGGCCCAGACAGGACGGGGTAGAGCCAATGGAACTCGGAGGGATTGGCGCGCAAAAGATTTCAAACTCTGGCATGCAAAAGAGAGGGCCAGATAAGGGCTGGAAGGAGACCAGGAAATGCTTTTTGTGCCACAAGCCCGGAAACCTAGCCAGACAGTGTCCGTGCAGAAAGGACTGAGGGTCCCTGGCAGGAGCTGCTCTCAAGGAGACCGAGAAGGAGGAGGGACAGGCGCAGGGAAACGAGGGGGCCTGGTTGCAAGTGAGGGGCAGCAACCAGGCAAAGAAGGAATGAGTGGGCCCCCAGCAGACACGCCGATACCCGGAATCATTTTGACAGTGGAACTACAACTCCCAAATGGGCACCCAGTGCAGGTGTCAGCATTAGTAGACAGTGGATCCTCAGGAGACTTCCTAGACCTTGACTTTGCCCTGGAACAGCAACTGCACCTCCAGCCTTTGGATTTTCCCTTGCAGGTCAGGACCACCGACGGAAGGCCACTGGTGGGAGGGGAAGTGTCGCACCAGACACTGCCCATGAGGATGAAGGTCTCGAGGTATGCAGAGACATTGGCCTTCCATGTAACCAAGCTCTCGGGCCACCCAATAATACTAGGCATGAGTTGGTTAGCCAAACATGACCCTGCGGTAGTTTGGCATCAGAGAACGCTAACCTTTGCTTCGGCACACTGCATAGAGCATTGTCTGGGGGGGCTCAGAGAGAAGGAAGTGGGGATCAAGGGGGTGGAGGTGGCAAATGGGGAAGGTAGCGACAGAGGAGTAAGTATTCCCCAAGAATATGCTGCCTATAAAGGCGTTTTCAGTGAACAGGAGGCGGACCAGCTCCCCCATCCCCACAGGGGATATGACTCCAAGACAGACCTGGTTCCAGGGGCCCAGTTGCCGAGGGGAAGGCTTTACTCAATGTCAGAGGCAGAGATGCAGGCCCTGAAGGAATTTATAGAGAAAAACCTGGAAAGGGGCTTTATCCAAGGAAGTACTGCACCAGGTGGGTCTCCAGTGTTTTTTGTGGGTAAAAAAAAACACCGACCAGCTTCGTTTGGTCGTGGACTATAGGATCCTAAACTCCTTGACTACATCAGTAAGTTACCCCCTGCCTGCTCATCAATGAGTTGCTAGAGAGAGTGAAGAAAGGGAAAATCTTCACCAAGCTGGATTTAAGGGGGGTCTTACAATCTTATCTGGATTCGGGAGGGGGATGAGTGGAAGACCGCCATGGAGAGGTGTGGACTAAAGAGGAAGGAGCAACGCAGAAGGACCACCTTGCCTAGGCTCCTCTGCTGGCATAAGAACTGGAAAGAGTCATTGCTGGTATCTGTAACGTCCGATATAGATGCATAATGAGAAGCTAGAGACTGTAAATATGTATATTCAATAAATCATGTACTTACAATTGGAGGAGGACTTGTCTATGCTTGCGGGGAACAGCCTAGCATCATCACACACTGTTCATACTTTTGTAAACCAATAATTTTTTTAAATAAAAATACATTTAAAAACAAAAAACAGTGTGATGCAGCAGCAAAAAAGGTTACACTATTTTAGGCTGCATCAACAGACGCATAGTGTCCAGATCAAGGGAAGTAATAGTACCACTCTACTTCTGCCTTGGTCAGACCACACCTGGAATACTGTGTCCAATTCTGGGCACCACAATTTAAGAAGGATGTTGACAAGCTGGAACGTGTGCAGAGGAGGGCAACCAAGATGATCAAGGGTCTGGAAACTAAGCCTTACAAGGAGCGCTTGAAGGATTTGGGTATGTTTAGCCTGGAAAATTGGAGACTGAGAAGAAATAGCCATCTTTAAATATCTTAAGGGCTGTCACATGGAAGAGGGAACATGCTTGTTTTCTCGTGCTCTGGAGGGTAGGACTCGAAACCAATGGCTTCAAGTTGCAAGAAAGGAGATTGCCGACTAAACATTTGGAAAAAAATTCTGACAGTAAGAACTATTCGAGCAGTGGAACAGACTCCCATGAGAGGTGGTGGACTCTCCTTCTTGGAGGTTTATAAAGAGAGTTTGGATGGCCATCTGTCATGGATGCTTTCGCCAAGATACCTGCATTGCAGAGCGTTGGACTAGATGACTCTTGGGTACATTCCAGCTCTAAGATTCTATTATTCTTGCTAGTAGTTCTCACATGCTCATGCTTAACCAGTGCTTAAGCAGTAGCAAACTGAGGTGCTGCATGATATACAACTCCAGATATTGCATGTTTGAAGAAGTGTTTCCTTTAAGAGTCCAGTGGTGGGGAACCTGTGGCCCTCCATATGTTGTCAAACTATGACTCCCATCAGCATGGCCAATGGTCAATGGGAGATGTAGCCCAGAAACATACAGAGGTCAAGAGGTCCCCCCACTCTTTAACTCAATCAACTTAAACTGGGTGATTTTTGGAAGCTCTACAATTACAAGACACTTACTTGGAACCTGCTGCCCAGGCTGTTGCCACGTCTGATAAGTGCCACCCCAACCCTGCGTCATGAAGGTCTGAGGACCGCTGTGGAGGACAAGATCATTAGTGATCGAACGGTAAAGGAGCTGGTCCATCCACAATGATGTGTCCATATTAAAGTTTGTCAAAAAGTGTTGAAACAGACCATAGTATGCACAAGATTAGGTCTGGACTAGTTTCACTACCATCACATCAATATTAAAAAAGAACACTGATTAACCCAGTGAGTTTTTTTAATATATATATCAGTGTAGGGAACTTTCTGGATGTTGCTGGACTACAACCTCCCATGAGCCCCAGCAAGCATGAGAGCTGTAGTTCAGCAACATCAGGAGGGCCACAGGTTTCCCATACTTCATTTTAATTAATGGCAAGAAAGTTTCCTGTCCAACCAATGAGCCAAGAGTCTTCCGGGAAGGAACCAATGAGCTTTATGATGGGAAGGAAAGTCCCAACTATATTTACTGGCCATCCAAGGCTGCATGTGGCCACAGCCCCTGCCTGCCCCTTCCCCCTCCCAATCCAGGCACCTCAAAATTACTGAATTTATTTAAGTTTCTCAGGGCAAAGCATAGACAACTTGTTCTTCTGTAAAAGCATCATGAACCCAGGATGCTGCTTAATGCTACCATCACAACTACAGCTATATTTGGTGGGCCGGGGAGGGGGGAGTATCTAACAGTGATGGGAATGCAAGCAAGATGGTTACATACTTTTGGTGAGGTGCAGCAGGTGCTTGGTTGAAGGGGCTCTGGCTGAAACCTCCAGGGCCACCCAGACCAGTACACTGGAGAAGGAACAAACAGGTAATTAGTTACAGGGGGGTAGCCGTGTTGGTCTGCCATAGTCGAAACAAAATAGAAAATTCTTTCCAGTAGCACCTTAGAGACCAACTGAGTTTGTTCTTGGTATGAGCTTTCGTGTGCATCTGAAGAAGTGTGCATGCACACGAAAGCTCATACCAAGAACAAACTCAGTTGGTCTCTAAGGTGCTACTGGAAAGAATTTTCTAAACAGGTAATTAATTGACCTTTCTGTCACTCAGACTACAAGGTTATTGAGATTGCATCTAATAGTTAAGGAGCTAGAATCATAGAATCATAGAATCATAGAGTTGGAAGAGACCACAAGGGCCATCCAGTCCAACCCCCTGCCAAGCAGGAAACACCATCAAAGCATTCCTGACAGATGGCTGTCAAGCCTCCGCTTAAAGACCTCCAAAGAAGGAGACTCCACCACACTCCTTGGCAGCAAATTCCACTGTCGAACAGCTCTTACTGTCAGGAAGTTCTTCCTAATGTTTAGGTGGAATCTTCTTTCTTGTAGTTTGAATCCATTGCCCCGTGTCCGCTTCTCTGGAGCAGCAGAAAACAACCTTTCACCCTCCTCTATATGACATCCTTTTATATATTTGAACATGGCTATCATATCACCCCTTAACCTTCTCTTCTCCAGGCTAAACATACCCAGCTCCCTAAGCCGTTCCTCATAAGGCATCGTTTCCAGGCCTTTGACCATTTTGGTTGCCCTCCTCTGGACACGTTCCAGCTTGTCAGTATCCTTCTTGAACTGTGGTGCCCAGAACTGGACACAGTATTCCAGGTGAGGTCTGACCAGAGCGGAATACAGTGGTACTATTACTTCCCTTGATCTAGATGCTATACTCCTATTGATGCAGCCCAGAATTGCATTGGCTTTTTTAGCTGCTGCATCACACTGTTGACTCATGTCAAGTTTATGGTCTACCAAGACTCCTAGATCCTTTTCACATGTACTGCTCTCAAGCCAGGTGTCACCCATCCTGTATTTGTGCCTTTCATTTTTTTTGCCCAAGTGTAGTACTTTACATTTATCCCTGTTAAAATTCATCTTGTTTGCTTTGGCCCAGTTCTCTAATCTGTTAAGGTCATTTTGAATTGTGATCCTGTCCTCAGGGGTATTAGCCACCCCTCCCAATTTGGTGTCATCTGCAAACTTAATCAGGATGCTCTCAAGCCCATCATCCAAGTCATTGATAAAGATGTTGAATAAGACTGGGCCCAAGACAGAACCCTGTGGCACCCCACTAGTCACTTCTCTCCAGGATGAAGAGGAGCCGTTAATGAGTACCCTTTGTGTTCGGTCAGTCAGCCAGTTACAAATCCACTGAATGGTAGCCTTGTCCAGCCCACATTTTACCAGCTTCTTTACAAGAACATCATGGGGCACCTTGTCAAAGGCCTTGCTGAAATCAAGATAGGCTACATCCACAGCGTTCCCTTCATCTACCAGGCTTGTAATTCTGTCAAAAAATGAGATCAGATTGGTCTGACATGACTTATTTTTCAGAAACCCATGCTGACTTTTAGTGATCACAGCGTTCCTTTCTAGGTGCTCACAGACCGTTTGCTTAATGATCTGCTCTAGAATCTTTCCTGGTATTGATGTCAGGCTGACTGGGCGGTAATTGTTTGGGTCTTCTCTTTTCCCCTTTTTGAAAATAGGGACAACATTTGCCCTCCTCCAGTCTGCTGGCACTTCGCCTGTTCTCCAGGAATTCTCAAAGATTACTGCCAGTGGTTCTGAAATCACCTCTGCCAGTTCTTTTAATACTCTTGGATGTAGTTCATCTGGCCCTGGAGACTTGAATACATCTAAACTAGCCAAGTATTCTTGTATTACCTCCTTACTTATTCTGGGCTGTGTTTCCCCTGCTGAATCATCTGCTCCATATTCTTCAGGTTGGGCATTGTTTTCTTTTTTGGAGAAGACCGAGGCAAAGAAGGCATTGAGGAGTTCTGCCCTTTCTCTATCTCCTGTTCGCATTTCACCATCTTCTCCTCTAAGTGACCCCACTGTTTCATTGTTCTTCCTTTTGCTACGGACATACCCATAAAAGCCCTTTTTGTTGCTTTTAACCTCTCTAGCAAGCCTGAGTTCATTCTGTGCTTTAGCTTTTCTGACTTTGTCTCTACACGTGCTGGCTATTTGTTTGAATTCCTCTCTGGTGATTTCCCCCTTTTTCCATTTTTTGTACATATGTCCCTTTTAAATTTAAGTCATTAAAAGTTTTTAGATAGCCAGACTATTCAAAGCAGAGTATAAGATAAAATAGGATAAACACAACAAAACCTGCTTTCTAAAAAAAAAGCAATAAAATCATTCCTAAAAACCTCTAAAAGCAATCAATTCCTGTATTACAAATCCTAAATAAAACTGTATTTGCAAATAATTAATATTCCATAAGTGATCAGGTCACCCAAAAGAGAAAGTCTTCTTAAATAAAAATGCCTTCAAATAGGCATCTGAACACTGTGACATTAGGTGCCTGTCTAATTTTGGCTGGTAACCAACCCCCAAATTCTTACTGTATGCAAGGTACATAGTGAGTGTTGAATGGGGCTCTGGGGCACAAAACAGTTTTCCTGTCTGTACAGTGGGAACAACAGTGCTCCACGTCACATAATGGGACTGTGCACCTAGCAAAAAGGTTGTTGGCATCCATCTGTCTCGAGAAGTCAAACCGCTGCGTTAGCAGCACCAAATTGACCTCTTCTGGGGTGCAAGCCTGGGCAGTGTGTATGGAGGTCCTGGGCTGCCCAGACAACAAAACCCACCTCTCTGCCTTGGTGATGTGGTCCAAATGAAAGCAGAGCAATACATTTGGCACCAGCTTGGCTGCAGGAGTTGCCGGAAGTAGGCATACAAGGCGCCATCCAACTGTTTTAGGGACTCCAGTCTGGATTTTTGTAGGGTTTGCTCCTTAGCAATTTCTTCTCTCAAAGATGTAATGATGACAAAAGAAAGATATGTAAATGTTTTGCTATCATTGGTCTTTAACGTATAGTATGATTGTGTGTTGTGCAAGGGTTACATTCCGGGAATGGCATATCTGCCCCTGTGTGATCATCTTTACCTTCTAAGCAAGGCAGAGAGTTAAAAAGCTCTTTCTGCGCCAAGCTTTCCACCTTGTGTGCAATTAATTTGCAGGATTTCAACCAGTCAGTTTTCAACCGTGCAAGGTTGAAATCACACAAGTTAATTGTTTGTAAGATGTGATCATACTGTATTGCAATTTGCAAAACATTATTTTATTTTTTCAAAAGGAAGAAGCAAACAGAAGGGGAGAGAAGGAGCAGCAACTCACACCAACTTTCTCATCTATGAGGTGCCTTGCAAGCTCAGTCTGCTGGGGGACACCCCGAATGGTGAACATCCGTATGCTGGGGTCTGTGTTGGGAGGTGGGTTTCTCTGGAGCTCTACATGGGCCCCAGACTGTTGGTTTATGTTCTTGATATTCTCTCCACCTGCAAGGAAGCAAGAGGGGAGGAAGAAAAGGGAGGTAGAACCTGCTCAGTTGTCCACTTTATATATTCAGCAGTTATCGTGGGTGTGTGGAAGAGAAGCAGGAAGATCCAACCACATGCATTAGATCAGTCCTCGCCACCCTGGCATGCCCTCCAGATGTTTTGGACTGCAATTCTCATCATGCTCTGGTCAGCATAAAAAAATGCAAGCAATAAGCCAATCAAAATATCAAAAAACAATTCCAATACAGATGCACACTGGGATGAGGAAGCTCTTCCATAGATGTTGGAAATACAACAGAGATTGTGCCAATCTAATATTCAAAGGGGGAGGAAATTCCAAAGGGTAGTGTCAGGAGTCCAGGTTCCAGCTTGATAAGACAGTAACATAGGTAATTAAAAAGTAGAATTTATTGCAAAAACAAACAGATAGCTCCGGGCGGCTCTAACGAAGCAGCCGACATTATCACTCAAGATGACCCTTCTGAAGACTTCTTCCGGTTCCTGCAGAAGATATTGAACTTTTGCACTTTTTGTCTCTTGTTTTCCTTCCTGTCTAGCAGCCCACCCATTCGCCAACTCTTCAGACTTACTGGATCAGCTCCAGCCTCTTCCTTTTCTGACAGACTATCTCTGTGTCTGTTCATACCTGTTTGAGCTTCCTGAGAGCTTTGTATGTATATATATACACACACACACACACACACACATATATATATTTATATATTCATTTTCCTCAAATCAAAAAAGGATTACACCATACTTACATTAACAAAATTGCTAAACATCATCACAACTTATAACACAAATAAAAATTTAAAACTCCTAACTTTCCTCACATGTTTACATGACTTCCTCACATCCCTCTTTATTGAATTTCATTGTAATACATCATTTAGCAGTTTTCCAAATTCATTATTAAACTTTAAAAATCCTAAAAAATTAACCTTCTTTTTAACATCTTCTATCTTTATTACCATAATTTTTCAATTTTTCAATTTTCATCTTCAAACCTAAGCCACTGCTTACTTCCAAAATCTTTCCAATTTTCAAATATTACAATATTTTTTAAATATACTTTAAATTTACTCCAATCTTCCTCCACTGTCTCCTCCTTCTGTTCCCAGACCCGTCCAGTCATCTCGGCCAGTTCCATGTAGTCCAACATCTTCGTTTGCCAATCTTCTATCCTTGGAATATCCTGTGTTTTCCAATTTTTGGCAAGCAATAGTCTCGTAGCTGTCGTAGCATACAAAAAGAATCTTTTATCTGTTTGGGGCAGTTCTTCACCAAGTATTCCAAGTAAAAAGGCTTCTGGTTTTTTAATAAATGTATTTTTAATACGTTTTCAATTTATTATAAATCTTTTCCCAGAAGTCTTTTACCTTTGGACACAGTCCACCACATAAAGAAACGTTCCTTCTTTCTCTTTACATTTCCAACATTTATTATCATATGAATGATACATTTCAGCTAATTTTACAGGTGTTAAGTACCATCTATACATCATTTTCATCATATTTTCTTTCAACACATAACATGCGGTAAACTTGACACCCTCCTTCCACAGCCTTTCCCAATCCTCTAACATTATGTTGTGCCCTATATCTTTTGCCCAATCATCATCACTGTTTTCAGCATTTCATCTTTCGTGTGCCACTCCAGCAACAAATTATACATCTTAGATAAATTTTTGCTATTTGCATCCAACAACTGCTGTTTCTAGCTTAGATTTTTCAATAGTGAAACCATTTTTCCTATCTTGCTTAAACATTTCATTTATCTGATGATATTGCAACCAGTCATTCAGTTTGTCTTTCAATTGGTCATAGGATTTTAACCTAAATCCATCTTCTTTCTCCTCCAGTACATCCACATATTTTAACCATTTACTCTCCATATTCAACTTTTTCTTAGCTTTAGCCTCCAGAGGTGATAGCCACCTGGGTGTTTTTCTTTCTAAGAGATCTTTATATCTTATCCACACATTATACAAAGATTTTCTGATTATATGGTTCTTAAAACCTTTATGAACTGTTATCTTGTCATACCATAAATATGCTCTGAGATTGTGAGGGGGTCTTGAGGTGAAAACCCCCATGTCCACAAGCCATAAATCCCAAAAACATGGAGCCCGGCAGCACTTCCGCTGTGCAGCTTCGTGCTCCCTTTCGATTTCAGCAGAGTCCTTTGGCAGCTTCTGACTGCTTGGACCAAACATTTGTAAAACTCCAACTCCTTACAGACCTCAGATAATGCACTGAACTCAGCTTCTGTAGAGGAGAGAGCAAGGAGACTCTGCTCCTGGATCTCCACCCAACTAGAGCCTCCTCATACTTAACAACAAGTCCAGACACTGACTTCCTGTCCTGCAAATTGGCCCAGCTACTGTCAGACCAGCACGTGAGCTGTGCTTCACCTTCTGCTGACAGTTTGAGACGCCAATCTTTGGAACCTTGCAAGTACCTAAGTACTCTTTTGATGTCATTCCAGGCATGCACACTGGGTTTTGCAGCTTCCCTGCTGAGCAGATTTACAGCAAAAGCTATATCTGGTCTGCTCCACTGGGAAAGATACAACAGACTCCCTAGAGCTGACTGGAACACCTCGGGGCTCTCGGAACGCAGAGTGTTCCCCTGGACTGACTGTCCTTAATGAAACAAGTCTCCATGGGTGTTCTGACACTAGCACAGTCAGACATCCTGAACTTCTCAAGAAATCGCTCAATCTTACCTTCCTGACTCAGCAAGAAACTTCTGTCTTCTGTCCTGTCAATCTTGACACCTAGGTAAACCTTTACTGGACCTAGTTCTTTGAGCTTGAAACACTTACCAAGCTCCTTTGCAAACCTTTGCACCTGTTCCTCTGTCTTTGCAAGGCAAATTATATCATCAACGTAACAGAGCACTAGAGTCTGCTCCTGTCCGGATCCCGCCAGGTAAAGACAACTGTCAGCAAGACTCCTCTGGAAACCCATGTTTCCTAAAGCTTCATGGAGGCACAAGTTCCAGTTCCTGGCGGACTGCCTTAGGCCATAAATGGACTTGTATAATCTCCAAACAACATCTGGCTTATCGCCCTCAAACCCTGGTGGAGGTAGCATGTACAGAACCTCCTCCAAAGATGAGTTCAGATAAATGATGTCAACATCGAAATGATGGACTACAAAGCCTCTCTGGGCAGCAACAGCTAACAACAAGCATAGAGTCTCACTTCTAGAGGTCGGTGCATACACCTCCGTGTAATTCAAAGCTTTACTCTGTGTGAAACCTCTGGCTACTAACCTAGCTTTGTACTGAGGTTCTCCAGTTGCTGTGGGTTTAAGCCTAAACACCTAGCGACTGCTCACTGCATGCTCGCCCTCGGGCAGCGCCACTGTGGAGAACACCTTCAGTGTCTTCATGGAGTCTAACTCCTTTGCATTGCCTTGTGCCATTTCCTGGCTTCTGTCTCAGGCAATTGTTGCACTTCCTCGAAGCTCTCTGGCTCACACTGAGCCATACAAGCCAACACGCTAGTGGCTGTGTACCTGTCAGGTGGTTTCCCTTTTGTGGTCCCCTTGGACCGCCTCAGCACTGTCTTGGAATCCCCCTCTGATCCAGACGTACTGGATTCTGCCTGTGAGTCCCTGGCATCAGGAGACTCTCCTAGGGACTTGCTGCGCTTGCTTTGTCCCTCTGGATCAGCTTCTGAAGATGTCCTACTGTGCTTGAACTGTCTCCCAGTCTTAGCCACTGGGGAACTAGGTGCACTCCTCGGCTCTTGCTTCGGAGTAGCTCCCTGTTGTGGTGCACCCTGGTCATGGCCGGGAGCTCGGCCCGGACCACCAGCAGGGACCTGGAGTGAAAGCACCCCCACCCCCCGAGGCTGGACCAACAGCTGGAGCTGGTCCACCAGCCGGACCACCAGCTGGACCACCACCACCAGCAGGTGGCGCACCTGCTTGTCCCACATCTTCAGGGCCTTCCAGAATGTCCATGAGAACTTCAGGATTCCCGTGGATGCACTTCCACCCCTGTTGCTCACAGAACTTAGCAATGCTGCTGACTACCACCCGCGATTGGTCCTCCCCCCCGGGTATGCGAACCTCCAAGCTTTTGAACTGGGTTTGTACCCAATGAAGATCATTTTCTGGGACCTGGGACCACCTTTCCGGCTCTTGGCTTTGGGTATCAAAACATAAGCCTCGCATCCAAAGATTCTCAGAAAATGGACCTTGGGCTTCTTACCATGCAACAGGAAATAAGGCGTGTCCCCTACCACTGAATTGTGTGTCCTGTTCAAGCAAAAGGAGGCACATTTCCACGCTTCTGCCCAGAACTTCTGGGGCAACTGGGCATCAAAAAGCATAGCTGACACCGCCTCTAGCAGTGTCCTATTCCGTCTCTCCATGACCCCGTTCTGTTGAGGAGAATGGGGGGTCGTCAATCTGTGCTTGATCCCTTTTTGATGGATAAACCCCTGCAGTGTGGACCCTGTAAATTCCGAACCTCAGTCGGACTGAAAGCAGTGAACTTTGCAGGCGAACTCAAGCTCAACTGCTAAAACCCACTCTTTGATCATGCTGGCCGCCTCCCCCTTGTGCTTGAGGGGTATAGTCCAGCCTGTCCTCGAGTGGTCGTCAGTCAAGGTCAAAATGTATTTAGCTCTGCCCATGCTGGCCACTGGCATTCGCCCACAGAGATCCACATGAATCAGAGCAAAACATTCAGTGGTAACCCTGTCTGACCTGGGGTACTGGCACGTTTTAACCTTGGCCTGTTTGCATGCTGCACAATCAAGAAACCTTGAGCATGGCAAAAACTTGCACCCCTCAGCAATTACCTGGTACCTTCTTGACATACTGCCAATTACTGTGTGACATCCTCCTGTGCCACAGATGCAGACATTTGTCATGCGTAGGCACATTCACACACTGTGCCTGAGCTGTGTTAGAGGTGCTGTTTACCTGTTTCCAAAACAAAAACTCCATCATCATTGCATGGAACACTGACCAGCAGTTTACTCCCCTTTGAGATGGTACACACATCATCTTCAAAGTGAACCTTATACCCATCCCTCAACAGAGAAGACACAGACAACAAACACATTACACATTTTCATGCCTGGAAAAACAAAGCACTGAAGATCAGCCTGTAAGAAATCAACAAAGAAAGATACTTCAGTCTGCAACTGTTTCTGGGAACCATCAGCAAGCGAAACCTGCTTGTCTCCAGAAATGTCCTTGCAGTTCCAGACTTGAACACCAGGGGTCACTAAATGGTGTGATGCTCCACTGTCCACTAACCAGCGTTGCCTGGCAACTGGAACATCCTTGACTGTAGTCATGGTAGCTGCAAGATAACGTCGACCTCCACCGCTGGAGCCTCCACCCCTGCTCCCTCTGCGCGTGTTCCCAGGCTTGCCGGAACCTCTTATCTGATCGTTGGCCTCGTGGGCACCTCTGGCAGGGCATTATTTTTGCAGATAGGCAGTCGAGTTGCAGAGAAAACGACGTGTGGTGGCATAGGCTTGCACAGTAGACTCCTCTAGCCGCCCCACCACTCCTGGAAATGGGACAGCCTCCAGCATGATGATAGCCCCCCTCTCTGTGGCATCTAGCCTCCTATTCATTGAGGCATCCAGCAACAAACTGCAGAGCAAGTTCTTGGACCGGCATTGCCTCCAGAGCAAGGCAAAGGTTCTCATACTGATGATAAACAGAGCTTAGCAGAACGTAAACCTTCTGTTCCTCTGTATACGCAATGCCCAACAGTCTTAACTTTTCCAGCGTGGCTATCACTTCTGTGACGTGCTCCTGGACACTTTGTCCAGCCTGCAGCCTTAAGTCATACAGCTGCCTGGTAACGTGAATTCTGGCCCCAGCAGATTGCCTCATGTAATATCTTTGTAAAGCTTGCCAAATGGAATGGGCGTCTGGCAAATTAGCAATCAGTGGCAGTTGAGAGCCTTCCAAAGACATAATGAGCATTCCTCTGGCTCTTTCATCTCTGTGCTGGGCAGCCTGAGCAGCTCCAATGGCCACTGCACCAGCTCCTGCCACTGCCAGTACTGGAGCCGCTTGTGTGCAATCTCAAAGCCCACGGGCAACATGCCAAGCTTGCGTTTTAACCAGCCATTCCAGGTAACTGTCCCCATTCAGTTTGTCATAGGGACAGCTGAAGGATTCTGCACCAGCTTCAGCAGCAGCCATGTCTCCCCCCAGGGCTCACAGTACTCATGACTGGTAGCTGTTCCTTCCCGGCTCCAGAGAATGGCCTCCTTCCCAGCGAGTGCTCTGCCTGACTTGGCGGCACTCCCAGCTGTATGGATTTACTGCTTCTGGCCAGCAGACCTTCCGTGCACAGACACTTGCAGGCAGGCTAATTAATTGCCCATAACCTCTGAGCTTGTGAGGGGGCCGTGAGGTGAAAACCCCCATGTCCACAAGCCATAAATCCCGAAAACATGGAGCCCGGCAGCACTTCCACTGCACAGCTTCGTGCTCCCTTTCGATTTCAGCAGAGTCCTTCGGCAGCTTCTGGAAACAACCTCCTGCAAAAGCGTCTTGTTTTTCCTCCGGTAATAACTCAGAGCAACTCCTGCTTCATTTCAGCAAAGCAGCAAGTTTATTACAGCAGATCAGCAGACAAGCTGGGGGAGAGAGCAGATATTCATTCTCTCCAACCGGCTCCATGAAAAAAACACGGACAGACTGAGAAAAACAACAGTACCATAGTACGTTCACATCTCACATTACACACACAGAATGTAAAACGTCATTTCCCTGTGGGCTGGACGCAACTGCTGAGCTCTTTTTGTCAGGGAACTGTCCCCGGCACAGCGCAAGGTGGTGGAAGGACTCTCAGGATGCTACAGAGAGCCCCAGTCCCACCTGACCAGCAGCACCCTCTTCTGGCAGCGGAGGGAGCAGCAAGGCCTCTAGCGGGGAGAGGCATGCGTTTCAGGGAATGGAGGGTAGCAGCTCTGAGGATGCTGTAAAGACCCTGCACTCCTCTAGTCCAAGGGGCGATGAAAGAGACACGCAGCTTCCGTCGCCCCAAAGGCGTCGAGGGGTCAAACAAAGGATGGAAGGTGGGGTTTTCGCATACCGAAGCTCTTTTGTTGGGGTCAGAACCGGAAGGGGCCATTCCCGGATTCTGCTGACGCTTGATACAGACATGAACTTATTAGCTTTGCACTGTACATAGTTTGCACAATAAAACTATCAAAGGAAACTCAGAGTTTTGACTGCTTACTCATGAGCAACTAACCGAGGACCTTACAGCAATCCGGGAATAACTGCAGTTGCTCATGAGCAGGTTCCTACGCCCTTAGAAACGCCACGATGAGTAAGCCAGCTGCGGAGCAGGGAGCGTCTGGCGGGGGAGCATTGGGTGGCGACCAGTGCAGCAGAGTGGCTCAGGATATGGCTGCGCTAGAGAAAAGGGCAGAGGAGCTGGAAGTGCACACGAAGTTGCTGGCTGCGAGGCTGGAGGAGCGCAGGATCTGGACCAGGGAGCTCGGACGGCGCTCATCGGGAGAAGGCTACCGACGTTGGTGACCAAATTTTGTGGGAACCCCAAGAGTATCTGGGGAATTTAAGACTGAGATCAAATACGCTCTGGACTTGCAAAAAAATGAGTTTTCCAATGATGAGGAGCGGGTAGCCTTTGTAGCAGCCCACCTGGAGGCGGTGGGGAATGATGCGCTCAAGGACCTAGCGAAATTCTTTGAAGCCATGGATGCGATGTTTACGAGTGACGAGTGAGGTGCAAGGGGATGTGACGCAACAGGAGCTGCTAACACTCAAATGGGTCGACTTCCGGCGCGATCGCCATTGCCAGCGGTTGGGAGTCGTCTCGGGTCCCAACTTCAGAAACAACTTTTCAATCCGACTACTTTAAAACAAAGTCTTTCAAATACATGACCTAGAGAAAAACAGACCGACCTACATAGAGCCACAAAACTACTCTTTTTCCGGCTATAGTTCCCCCAAGAGAACAAACTCGAAAGTTGCCTATATTAGTTCTCTTATAGCGAAGAACACTACCAAAGGCTCGCGGCAAACAGTTCAATAGGGAGCAGGCTTCCTTTCCACTTTCCTCTGTAAAAGTATTAAGTCTTACAAGTCCAAATCAATTCAAAAGTTATTAAACTTAGCAGAGTTTCTTCCGAAGTTGCTAAGCAGGCAGTATTGCTGGTGCTACCGGTTTGGCGGGAATCGCTGCTTTGTCCTCCGTAGGCAGTCCCTCTTCAGGTCCCGTAACCTAAACTCCGCTCCGCCTGATTTTTCCCGCCTTACGGGGTCGATCAGGAGCGGGGGGTGACGTCTGGGACCACACAAGGGTAAAAGCAAAAGTCCAGGGACGCTCTTCCCGTGGCTCTAAGGGACCCGTGGCGCAGGCAACGGTAGTCCTAAAACCTACCGGGGAAAAGTTTGTTACGGAGCCCGTCTGACTCCCGTCCGCCATTAGCCGGCACCAGACCGGAAGTCCGTCAGACGCCTATTGCTAGTGCCGCCTTGGTCAATTAATCCATCGTCCTGGTCCTGGGACCACGATAGAGTTTGTCTTTCACGTTGGAATTCAACCCGTTCTTGAATAAAGCCTGCACAGGTTCCGACACCAGATCCCAGCCAAGTTTATGGATCAACATTGCGAATCGGGACCAATACGAGCGGACAGTCAGGGACCCATTTGAGTGGTTTTTTTTTGTTTGTTTTTTTTAAATTTATTATTTTCAAACAACTAAACAAATATACCACAATCATAAAAAAAGAACAACAAATACAAAAACAAAGGTGAAACAGAAATAAAAGAAAGAAAATACATACCTACATACATACCTAACACCTACACCAGAACACATCAATACTTCTTTAATTAACTATAATCTTGTTTCAATCTAATTAGGGGGCTTCCCCCGTTCTCTCTCCAACTGCTTTCAATTCACAAATCAACTTTAAAGTAAACTTTCTATCTATCTTATTCCTCACTTAAGATTCATATTTCTAATAAAATCTTGTTTCATTTAACATCGAAAATTTACAGAGTTATTTAACTTCTTAATACAACTTTTACTTCATAATACAAAACTTAACGTTCATATAATCTTAACTAACTTTTATTCAATCAATCCAATATATCAAAATACTTTCAAAATACAACTTCTTAATACAATCTTAACTTCTTGTGACGCTTATTTATCTCATTATTACACTAAGACTGGCTGCTAATATTTCCAATTAATCTATATAATTAATGAAAACTAATCCTTCCTTTAAAGAACAATTCAGGACATCTCTTCTCTATAGGGCCAACATCAAATTTTCCTGTTAAACACTTTCTGATTTCGGGGTAACCATGGAAAGGCCTTCCTGATTAACAATCTAAAAACTTTTCACCCCCACCGGTCTCTTCTTCTTACTTTTTCTCTCCAACACTTCGGAATCACCTCACCAGGCCTCTTTCCATCCCTTTCCAAAAATCATTGTCCAGAATATCCCTCTTTTTTCTTTTATATCAAAAGCCAGAGGGACTGGTCCAATACAATCCTTGCCGAGCTCTTCAGGAAATATGATACGTCGCCATCTCACTCTCCAGTTGCGAATTTCCACGTTATCTTCTAATTGTAGTCCCAAGGTTGTTTTCCCTTCATTCCTGGGCCCCAGAAATCGGATATAATATGTCCAAACTCAACTCTAGGCCTCTCACACCAATAGAGTTTTCCTTCTTCTTGAGTGTGGAGGAGGTCGCAGTGTCTCGTTCTTAGCCGAAATTTCCTCAAGTTCTTTAGCAAGGTTCTCCTCAGGGTTTCATTGTCAAGTTCTCTGAAATCTTGATTCCAAAATTTTTTTTTCATCGATAATCCGGTTCAAATCGTTCTAGATTTTCGATTCAGAGTTCTAGTTTCAAAAAGAAATTAAATCCTATCTCCTTGGGTGATTCCCCACGGGATCTAAAGTCATTTTAAAAAAAGAAAACCAAAAATGGCAGAAGCAGGCGCTAGGGAATAACAAAAGTTCAGTACTTTTCCCAGCTTTAAACTCATATTTCAGCCGCCATTTTTTTCCCATAGTCAGGGTGTAAAACTTATATTCCAACCAGCTTTGAGAAGAAATGCTTTAAAAATTTCAATCCACCCCAACAGGGGTTTTTAAACAGATCAAACTTTGCGTCATACTCCAACAGATACATTGTAACGCCAAAAAGCAGCAACAGCCAGACAACATGTTACCAAAATTCGCAGGAGAGAGGAACGGACCTCCGCTTTTAACATTCCTCTCCGCAGTCCAATTCTTTAATCTTTTTAAGTCCAAATTAGAACCAGCTTAGTTGGTTACTTAACGGATCTCTTCTTTTGAAGCCAATTGAAGAAGGACGGATTGCTCAGAGCCGGCGGCGGCTGCCGCTAGTTTCTCCGGTTGGGGAACTGCTTCCTCAGCCCGGCGCCCCGGCGCCAGTTCACTTGCGACCCCCTTTTACAAGGGAGGCTCGAGAACTGGCACACCAAAGCGGGCCAGCTGAAGACCCTGCCACGGGACGCCTCTTCCCGTGGTTTCGGAGCCCCGCGAAGCGGTTGCGGAGCTCCTACCCCCGGAGAAAAACGGAGCCGCCTCGGAC